>JAMCCL010000778.1:0-17183 GCA_024516035.1 Bactericera cockerelli
CATTTTGAATATTCTGAGGAGGTCCATGTGTGCCGAATTCACTTACTCAATTTAATTTGAATGAGAAGTTTTGTCTCAACTAAAAGTAGGTAATTAGTCCCCTTCTTTGATTTTCGTGTTTGAGTTTGTTTGTTTTTTTGTCGAAAAATAAAATAAAATCAATACATATTGTGTTATATTTTTTGCCCGCTAATTCAAAAGAAAGAGTCAGCAGCTCTCTTTGGTCAAGTTTAGGCTCAGTAGACCTTACCATGTCAGTCTATATCAAATATTTCAATCTATTTTATTTAGGGCTAGTGGGCTACACTCCTCAACAGATTAAGTAAGAAAAAATATTTATAAGTATTCCTCTCCTTTAAGCAAGATGATCAGACATTTTAACAAGTAACAACTTTGATAACATTAGTACCAAAATGAGAAGTTAAAAATGAGTATATATCGATATCTATTATTCGACTTCTCTTTCTCCCTCAATTGAACGTAATGTTGACTGAATGATATTGTTCTGTCTTTAGAAATTAGATTTAGGCTTTATTATTTTTTTATCCATGAATAAATGGATAAGTTAAATAATCAGATACCTAATAAATTAAGCTTTACCAGGTCTAAAAATCAGAACGCGCAAGGATTGTGCTGGTATTTTTTACCAATTGAGTTTTATGGATCGCTATTATAATTTTTTTGATAAAAATCTACTGATCCCAAAATAATCGAGAATTCGCTTGATTTGGTGTAAGAGGAACCTCCCATTATTATGCTGTTAATTATTTTCATTGAGTTGAATATCAAAAACGTAAAATAAAAAGCATAAAATTATAGGTGGATTTTATTTAGCAGTGAGGTACAAGTTCTTTCTGCAAAAATTCTTTGAAAAGTAACATAAACCTGAAATAATTTGTGAGTAAGAATTGTATAAATAAAAAAAATTTCCTCCCATTGGGATAGACCGGTCTGAAACACAAAGCCAAGGCAAAACCTCTATTAAACATTATTAGCAGAAGACATCCAAAACCCCAAGTTGTCAATCAAGGCTATCTTCACATAATATTGTCTAAACTCTGACGGTATAGGTATATGTCTGGAAAATTACGCCAACAATTTCGACAGCCAAAAAGAAAAACTTTTTTTGTTCCAGGCTGGAGTTGAACCGATAACCTACAGTGATCCGAAAGCAGGATCCCTGTCATTTTATGAAAATAAAATCTTCATGTTACATTTGCTCTTGTTTCATGTGCTTGTGTAATGTGTAATTTTACAAGAATCCTTACATGTGTGAGCAACTTCCGCTGGCACCTACTTTCCGTTCCACGGATCGCGCCGCGCGGTTTCTAGTTCCGCTCGTTTGGTCCATTGCCAATATCACGACGATAACTGAAATCTGTTTCCTGAATTTGGGAAAATAAAACTATCGCTCAGCGAACAAGTACCTGCGTGAAATTTGAATGGTGGGCTCAAGTGATGATGGGTTGACAAGACAATGTGTTTCACTGTTCGTGTCTGGAGGATAATATCGTATTATGTAGGAAAGACATGAAATGACTGATTAAGATAATTACATGTATTAAATTCTAACTCATTGTACTAATGCTCAGGTGATCAAAGAGACACGGCTCTTCTGGAAATAATGTCATCAAACATTCCAAAGTGTCTAAATGAAATACGGATATCAAGGGAGAGGGGCGGGGTCGACTCAGCTGGGGAGAATACGAGTGATGGATAATCGGGAATCAATAAACCCTCCGTCCTACTCGTCTTCCGCTATCTTTTTTAATATTAATAAAAAATAGGAAAAGTAATACTTTCTGTTCAAGCAGGGAAGAAAATAAGGAATTTTACATTTTTGCTGAGCAGACTGCAGGCTCTTGAAAAAGCTTGCTGCACAAGTGATACCTTTCCTACCGACAGGGAACAATTTTTACAAGATCTCTGAGGAGGATTCGTGCGTTGTTATCTTTCATTAGTTGACCTTATATACTTCCTTTGAGTAGTTATAGTTATGATTTCCCTATGTGTTTGTAGATACTATATGCAGCTATGTATCTGAAGATACTAGCTATAGTAACAGAAAATTCAACGAAATAATAAATAAATGTTTTTCTTTGTGTTATTATATCACAATTTTAGTGGGTAGCGCAGAATTAAAGGACTTAACCGTATATCTTTGTTATCCTAATATATTATTTTTGCCTATAATTTCGCCACTGGTCGCTGCTCACATTAAAGCAGCTACTCATTTTTCCTCATGAGGTATGAGTGGACCCCGAACACCCAAGTACAGAGCAGAAAAAATCCTGCCCCGCCGGAGATCGAACTAAGCGTACAATGCCTAGCGCGCTAACTCACTCGCCCACGGTGACTACTAGTTCAACGAAAGAAATTTTATTTTAATAAGATTTATTTTTGTGAAAACACTGAAAACGCTCCACTTTTGAAAAATGGACGTAGCTTATACCTACAGGTACTCTATTAGACTGTCATCAGTAACTATACCGGATTTGAGCTCAATTAAAATACTCCATTTATTTATATATGTGGATCATTTGTCTTTATAGAAAAGAAACAATGATATAGATAGGTATTATATATACAGGGTGAGCATAAAGTCTCACCCCACCCCCCGTATCTCGAGAATGTCTGAAAATACAAGAAAACGCAAAAACCCGTATTTCTTATTTTTTGAGAGGATTAATTTTTAGCCAAAAAAAATTTGCCTACAGGGCCCCAGTCAGGCTGGGCATGGACCAACTTTAAAATCTTAAATAGAATAGTATGTCTTGTGGCATATTGTTTTAAAGGTCTCATAAAGAGAATTTCATTACAATAAATTTCAGTGAGCTACGACTTACCGTTCTCGAGATACAGGGTTGGACGTCCTGCGTAATATCCATATATTTTGACCTATAACTCGTTGACCGTAAATTCCGGAAAAATGAAATTTGTTGATAATAACTCCTCATGGCAAGAACTTTCGAACAAGTTAAAACTTGATTTGTTTTTTCGTTAAAATTTTTCGGACTGTTCGTCCGGCTGGCTGACGAAACCGACCAGAAACTAATATCAACAGAGTATGTCGAGTTATACCTTTTTCGACAGGGCTTGTCATTAGGAGTTATTATCAACAAATTTCATTTTTCTATAATTTACGGTTAACTAGTTATAGGTCAAAATATATGGATATTACGCAGGACGTTCGACCCTGTATCTCGAGAACGGTAAGTCGTAGCTCACTAAAAAAATTTGTAATGAACTTCTCTCTATAAGACCTTTTAAAAAATATGCCACAAGACATACCATTCTATTTAAGATTTTAAAGTTGGTCCATGCCCAGCCTGACTGGGGCCGTGTAGGCAAATTTTTTTTGGCTGGAAATCAATCCTCCTATAAATTAAGGAATACGAGTTTTTGTGTTTTCTTGTATTTTTAGTCGTTATCGAGGTACTGGGGTGGGGTGAGACTTTATGCTCACCCTGTATATTTCCCTTGCCATTTTTCCCTTATCAGTGGTAACTGGTGGGGTCGGCCCTTCTAGTACGCAGATGGTATACTCTTCTATCTGGAATATCGGCTTCAGTTAAATTACTTCTTTTCAGTCTTTGTTCTTGCTGGCGTATCCATGTGTGTCTCGGTCGACCTCTTTTCTTTTCTTTTTGGTGTGCAAAGGATAGATTCATTGCTTGGACTACCATGTGGTCTGCAGGTCTTCTTTTAACATGGCCATACCACCGTAAATGTTTTTCTTCCATCTTGTCTGCAATGTCTGCGACTCCCAGGCTTCCACGAATATATCTGTTTCTGATTCTGTCTTTGAGTGTTACTCCTGCTGCCATTCTCAACATGCGCATTTCCGTTGTTTGCATTTTCTTGGTGTAAGTGTCATACGTTGTCCAACATTCTGTTCCATATGTCAAAGCAGGTCTTATTACTGTTTTATATATTTTTCCTTTTAGTTTTATCGGCATCTTTTTATCACAGAGGAAACCACTTAGAGATCTAAATTTAAGCCATCCATTTTGTACTCTGCTATTGACATCTGATAAGCATATGCCATCATTGCTGATTATCGAACCTAGATATTTAAATTTTTCACATGTTGGTAGTTCTTCTCCTTCCATTGTTATCTTTGGTGTTGGTTTTAATGTGTCTTCAAATGGTAAGAATAAATACTCTGTCTTTTTTCTACTAATTTTTAAGCCATTGTCTTCTAATAACTTTCTCCATTCTTCTAATTTAGTTTGCATTTGTATTTCATTTTCAGCAATCATGGCAATGTCATCCGCGAAGAGCAATATTTTCACAAGGCCATCCATGTGTTGGGATGTCAGATGGTTCATGATGACTATAAATAGAAGAGGGCTTATAACTGATCCTTGATGTACTGCTACTTTGATATTAAACTTGGTTGTTGTTCCTGACGTGCATCGTATCTGTCTAGTTGAGTTTGTGTACATGTCTTTAATTAGTTCTACGTATTTTTCGGGGACGTCATGGGCTCTAAGAGATTCATATATGAGTTCTCGAGGCACACGATCAAATGCCTTTTCTAGATCGATAAAAAACCATATGTAAATCTCTTTTAGCTTCCCGATATTTCTCAACTAGCACTCTAACTGTTTGGATGGCATCTACAGTTGACTTTCCCGACACAAAACCACACTGATTTTCATTTATTGTTATTATATTTCGCAATCTGGTTTCAATAATTCTCTCATATATCTTCATTGAGTGTGACATTAAACTAATACCTCTATAATTCCCACAGTCTCTTGAATCTCCTTTGTTTTTATAGAATGGCAGTGTAAAACTGGTTCGCATACTCTGGGGCATAGCATCTCCATTTAATATTCTATTAAGCAATCTCCTCAACCATTCTATTCCACGTTGATCGCATGCTTTCCACAGTTCTGCTGGAATACCATCCGGTCCTATGCCTTTATTCAATTTCATTTTTTCTATAGCTTTTATTAATTCTTCTGTAGTTATCTCTTCAATGGGTCCAAATCTTTTCTCCTGTGGTATTACATCTTTCCTAGGGAATTCTTCATTTAACAAAGCTGCATAGTACTCCTTCCACCTTTCACAAATGTCTTTTTCTTTAGTTATTAGGTTTCCGTTTACATCGTTTATATACTTAGGTGTTCTTATCGACTTTGATTTTTCCATTCTTTGATTGGCAATTTTATATATTTTCTGAGATCCTTCGGATGTATTGATATCTTTGTAAAAACTTTCTATGGCTTCATCTTTTGCTTTAGCAACTGTTTCTTTGGCTTTCCTTTTAACTTCTTTGTAAATCCTGTGCAGTTCTTCTTTAGTATCTTCTACATCACACGTATTCCATTTTTTAAATGCTTCTTTCTTTGTTTTCAAAGCTATTTTTACCTTTTCACTCCACCACCAGCTTTCCTTTCCGTTTTTCAGCTTTCCTTTTGATATGCCAAGGTGTTGACTGGCTAACTTGTTACAGCTGCGTTCGAAATCATTCCACATCTCGTTTGCATTTTTACCTTTATCCTCCTTGAGATATTTTTCAAACCATTCATTCTGTGTATTCACAAAAGTTTTACCTTCTTCCTTCATGACCTTGAACCATTTGACTTTTGCTATAGGTTTTATGCTATCCTTCTTCTGTAAGTTTTCTAACAACAAAAAACAAATAGGATATAGATAGGTATTGCATTAAGCATTTCATTTACATACAGCTATATAGTTTGGTTTCGATACTTGAACAGTCTAATAAACAGCCGTAATTCTATAATAACATTACGAATAGTAGCAATATATTTTTTGTTTGAGAACCATGGCAAGGACGACAGTGCAGCATCAGACTTAGAGCATGGAAATTTGGTACTATGTTTTAGATTGTAGGGTTGTTTAAGACCCACATTGCATTTTTTTTTTCAAACTTCTATATCTTACTTGTTATTTATCTTTTACTAATGCGAAAACAAAATTTTACCTTTTTTTTTATAAATAGGTAGTACTAATTATTACACCTAGGTTGCGTGATATTCTGCTTTTCCCACTAACTTGACGCAGGAGGATGTCTTTTAACCTATTAATTGTATTTATAAAATTTATGGTTTTCTGTAAATTTCATGTCAGGTTTCTGAATGCCTATTAGAAACGCAGACAATCAGGTTGGAAATAGGGATTTCCAATTTCCATAGGTTGCTTAAAGGTGATAATAATTCAGTAAGAAACATCTTCTAGTACCTATTGATTATAACCAAGTAGGTAGGTACCTACTCAGAATCTACTGATAGGCAGAAGATAGACAAACAAAGAACACTTTACAATCAGGAATAAATATTATGTAAATTGAACATTAAATCTTCGGAATAACTGAAAATAGTGACAGATTGGAAAATACACAGAAGAGTTCTTGGAAAAATGAGACGTTTCCATGTCTGCTGAAGTTCTCAGAACCCAGATTTCATGACTCTCCAAGAAAATAAATTGGAAAATACAGGGGAAAGAATAGAAAATCCATTGAAACAGATTACAGATCTACGACTATTTATTTAATGAATAACGAATGGAAAAATGGTGAAAATACCAGGAAATGAACCGAACCAAAAATAATGATTATTATTATTATCCATAGGTTATTATTACCTTCCTCTTGTGCATAATTTAAACTTTGCTTTTAGTCACTTATTGGGGAAATGAGATGAGATGAGATATTTGCATTTCCATACTGCTAAATAAGAAATAAGTAGGTATTTTAGAATACCCTCATTCTATTATTTTAAATAGATTTTGACCTTATGTAACAACTGATGGAATAGAGAATTAGCAACAAAAAAAGGTTTCACAAAAGGAAAAAATAATGGAATACCATTTATTTTGTAATTTCATTACAGTGTACATACAAGTGTAAGTCATGTGGGTGGATGTTGAAGCTCAACCTCCAGACACGGGAAACCACTCCTCTTCTGTCTGTACAGTAAAATTTCTCTCCGAGATGCTACACAACTATCGAATGCCATGTTGAACATTAAATTAATTATTGAATAATATGGGGTTTAAATGTTGTAGATCAGAATTGAACTTTTTACTAAATAATGTATCTTGAAATTTTAAATATGTCTTTAAATTTTGAATATGTATTTTTCAACATGAAATAAATAACAAATGGCAAAACTATCAATTGGTGAAAGATGTTGAAAGCTATCAACTATCAAATTAATGAACAAAAAGGTTTTAGGAACATGTAAATCTTACCAAGTATGTTGATGAGGTTCAGGTAACTTGAAATTTGTCACATGCATAAATCCATCTTGACTAGGTAAGAAGGTAGAGATGAAATCACACACGAAAGTCTGACTGATGAAAAGAATAAGGTATAATTTAAAAGAGGCGTAATTTCCAAAAAGTTCTTTAACAAAAACGGTAAAGCACTGAAGATGAAATAAGTAAGTAATATTTATTATGAAATAAGTAGGTAATAAATAAGTAGGTAATAGTTATTATGTGTTATGCATAGCTGGTATAAGCCGTGAACTTTTAATGCGTAAGAGTTTTATGAAAAACGATAAATTTAGGCAAATTACTTAAATTCTGGAGTTCCGAAATCCAGAAAAAATTAGATATTTATTTAAGAGCAGATTTTTTAAGTATTGCATAATTTAGCTATGCAAATAAACAAATTTCCAACTATTAAAAATGTAGACTGTACGAATGAGTTATATTTTTTGTTGATCACTAATAATTTTCAAATTACTATAGGATATTTTTTAAACTCTTGAAATAATGTTAATATTAATGTAAAGTTTTGAAAACTAAAAATAATTAAATAATATAATAGGTATGAGTAATATTTTTACAACGCAAGTGAAAATATTTTACAAAAAAATACGAGAGTTTAAGTTTAATTACGAAAGTTTTTAAAAATATTCTCGAGTCTCACAGACGACCTCGCGAGTAAAATGTAATTTTTTAAACTGAATAGTTCTGTTAAAAAATACCTTGTGAGAAACACGGAGAACCCTTCTATGCAAGAATACAATAAAAAAATGAAATAAAAAATGATTAATAATAAAATATGACTCCCTCTTCTTACTTCTCCTCGTTTTCAATCATTTATAGACCCATTTCTTTTTTGTTACGATATATTTTGATGATTTTTCACTTGGGTTTTTTGATGCACTGAAGATAAAACTTTTTAATTTCCAATCATATCACTTTACCGAAATAGCCGAAGCGACAGTTCCAATGCCAAAGTAGGTATCAACACTACATATAACTATACCTACCTACCAGATTTCTCTGGTAGGTAGGTATCGGATTTATGTAGGTATTTGTATAGGTATTTGTATAGGTGTACCTACCAGCTACCTATATTACCTATTTGTGTTCAGTCTTTCTTAGATATGTGCATAAAGTTTTTTTTTTTTGAACTTTTAGTCATCCCTACATATATTTGGACCACCCGAAACTTTCTCTTTATTTAAACATCGAAAGGTGTTACCCACCACTACCCACAGTAATATATCGCCGCTGCAAACACAAACTGTCGTATCTGCAAATTTTGCCATTTTCAGTTAAGAAGCGCACATAGTGGTTTGAAACTTCCTTTTTCACTTCGTATTTGTATCTCAATACCTTCCCGAAGTATTCAAGTTTTAAGGTTAGTCGTATGTGAGTTTCAAAGATTCTCAGCAAGCACAAACCACTATGTGCGCTTCTTAACTGCAATGGCAAAATTTGCAGATACGACAGTTTGTGTTTGCAGCGGCGATATAATCACCCAGTCTGGGTTATGCATCGAGACGATGCCGATGGTTCAAATTTGAGCAGTCACCCGCCAAGTCTTAAACTTGCTGAATAGTATTTCCAGCCATCGTAGCTGGAATGGATTTACACTTTACCAAAGAAGCCACTTTTTACATCAAGTATCTAGATAGGAACCTATCTATGTATTTACAACAATTAATAATAATAAAAATGAATAAATTTGTGTTTTTTGTGTTATTATATCCCCCAAAAAACACTTCGTGTAAAAATAGTCGTCAAGTGTTGGAATAGTTATAAAAGAACTGATATCAAAAACGTCAATTTTCTATGTTTCAAGGAATTATTTTCACGTAATTAGTCACACAACAAAATAATACTCTTGAAAGAACCATGTTGTATAGTTACAGAACCACGTCCTTGACTACTGCATACTGTTTTGTTCTGAAATTGATGTGTAGTAATCTGCTAACAAAACAGTGTGCAGTAGTCAAGGACGTGGTTCTGTAACTATACAACATGGTTCTTTCAAGAGTATTATTTTGTTGTGTGACTAATTACGTGAAAATAATTCCTTGAAACATAGAAAATTGACGTTTTTGATATCAGTTCTTTTTAACTATTCCAACACTTGACGACTATTTTTACACGAAGTGTTTTTTGGGGGATATCACTACTTTTTGATTTAATTGATTTTCCTAAATCAGTGATGCAAAAAGGGCGTAAATCGACTTACACCCTTTTTCCATCAAGCCCCTCAAACAAAAAAGAAACTTTAGAAAGATGCTGAGAGAAAATTTTATAGTACTCTCTGAAGAGAGGAGAAATCTTGAGACAACAAGTGTGATCCTTTCAGTGACACTAGATAGCGCTCAGCAATTTTGTTGATCTTTTCAAATTTTGAAGCCCACTGCTAGATTCACTACGAGAAAAGTACCCCGTTTCAGTATTGTTGGCAATAATTAGAGATGGGTGATACCGAGTATTTCATAGAACCGGTACTTCAGTAATCGATTACATAAAAGTACCGAGTATTTACCCAGGTTCTTTTGTACTTGGTTTTTGAGATTCTGCGAGCGGATGTAAATGGAATAGTGGATTCGAGTAATTACTCAAGAACCAAGTACAAAAGCACCGTTTCTTTCATCATTCAGTACACGAACTAAATCTCACAAAATTGCATTCTGAACTTGTACAGGAGATAAATCTCGGTTCACAAAATTTGTCAGGTGTTCTGGTTTTAAATCTATATATATAAATGCGAAAGTTAACACTCACTCACGTGACAGTCACTCACTCATTCATCTCGATTTCTCAGCACTGGTAAGTCCTAGGAAGCTGAAATTAGGCATGTAGGTCACTTTTAGGTCTTTAATGCACAATAAGAAAGGATTTTGAAATATTCCCACTGGGGCGCCCGCCACGGGGGAAAAAAGGGCGCATTTGCATGAAAAATTGCGCTCTTTCATCTTTTTACCTTTTCATCACTGTTTCTCCGTACCGGTTTTCTGGTGGCTGAAAATTAATATATAGCTTCTTTCTATATTAAAGATGTCCAATAAGAAAGGATTTCATAAAATTCTAACTAGGGTGCCAGCCCCGCTCAAAAGGGCGAGTCCTGAAAATTGGAAGGGCGCCACAATTTCTTTTACGTTTTTAGACTTAAATGACATTTTTTCTCGAAATTTGTCGCACCGACCTTTCAATTCAAAGCCAGAAAGTTTTAGGCAAGGGTTTAAGCTTTCAATTGACATATCGATCGCGAATTTCTGATGAGCCGTTCTTGAGCTACGCCAGGTAAGGTAAAAAAAATGGATGGGTAACACGTAAAATATTGTGACCTAATTGACATTTTTTCTTTTTTTTTGAAATTTGAAGTGACGACACATCAACTCAAAGTGAGAAAGTTTTAGGCAAGAGTCTGAACTTTTCTTTGACATATCGATCGCAAAATTCTGATGAGCCCTTCTTGAGCTATGCCGGGTAAGGACAATAAATGGATTGTGACACACTTTTTCTCTCATATTTTTACTTTTCTGTGCAGTGTGGTGTGAATGTGGTATGTGTGTGTTGTGTGTGTGTGTGATTTGTGTGGTGTGTGTGTGTTGTGTGTGGTGGTGTGGTGTGTTTTGTGTGTGTGATGGGCTGGCGAAGCGGCGGGTGTAAACCGCTAGTGTTTCAATAAATTAGAAGTTCCATTTCCTAGTTTAAAAACTGAGTTACATAATCTACACTTCCCTAAACCGTCCGATTGATTGAAACTGTGTTTCTTACTATGGCTTTAAGAAATGATGACCCATATATTTACCTAACTTCAAGTTCCTAAACATTAAAGTTAAGTCACAACTACTCAAAGTCGCTTTACTAAATCTACGCTGAAACCGGGACTTGAACCACCGACCTCTAGGTTACAAGTCCACTGCCTTATCGATCAAGCTACTGAGGTCGGTAAGTTGCTAAACATGGTGTCATTTCAGCATAATCAGTATAAAAAGAAAAAGTAAGAAATTGTTCTAGATACCTATACATTTTTATTATTATGTGACCTGGTTGCAGGGTATCCAATGAAACCCTTACAATTAACACTGTGACCAAATTAGATCTATTGTGACCAGTTGATTCTATTTGGTTTAACGTCCTGACTGAGATAGTCAGGACGGGGGTTTTACCCTCCATTCGCTGGGAATCGTACCAGCTACCCATATTAACCTCACCCAGCCTGGGTAAGGCCGGAAATGCCAGCCTCACGTGTTTGAATGAAACAGAATTTTTGTCGAAAAGTCTGCCCCAACCGAGAGTTGAACTCGCGAACTCTGGACTACGGGTAGTAGTCACAACCATTAAGCCACGGAGGCTGGCTAGATATACGATTAATAATTATTAATAATAGGCAAACATGTATCCATGAAACATACCCTGAAAATTTCAGCTCGATTGGACAAAATATGCAACTTATATCACGTTACATACATGTAGACCGATAGTTAGATTGTGACATATCAATGTTGATCAAGTTAAACTGTTACACCATACTCACTTCATTCGAAACGGTCGTAGGAGGTTGACCCAAACTAGTAACTACTGTTTTTTTTTCTCACGAGATATAACAGAAAACCGGCCATCCAAAGTACAGAGTAAAAAATTCTACCTAGCCGGGATTCGAACCCAGGTCACCTTGCAAACTTTGTGTTTTGCCTACACCAGTCGACGACCACAGAGACTGCTCAATACGTAATATTTTATTATATTTATCATTTGATCTACATTAATCAATATTTTTGCCTCTTACTGGCCAATATTTTATTATATTTATCATTTGATCTACATTAATCAATATTTTTGCCTCTTACTGGCCAATATTTTATACACTTCTCATAATATAGACCTAGTTTACCTCTTGATGTAGAAATCTTTGAATGAAGTTATAAAACGTTATTATTTCGCATATCATTAATTGGTCTGTTGGCAGCTTGGATGAGGCAAAGACGGTTAAATCACACCCTTATTTTAAGTTCTATGTGAGGCGAAGTTTTTTTTGTTACTCTCATAATTAATATAAAATCAGTTTTCTCTTTTTATGTCTCACACTGTCGCTGATTTTTCTAAAAATTTATTTACATCGTAGTATAATTTTCCGTAATTAGACCTTTAGTAAAAACCTTCAGTCATCCACGTGGGATAATTAGGCGTGGCTCCAGGGTTCATTATAGATATTCCTTTAGAGAGCTTTAAATACTTTTGTACTTGTTTCAACCATCTGAAATTAAGTGATCTTATTCCCTTTGACTAGACCTTTCTAAAAACACCAAAAATACATCTCTAGGATAACAATAGACGGCTCTGGGCTCCATAATAAGTATGCCTTTCAAAGGCTATAACTCAAGTTTGGTTTAGTGTAATACTTTGGTTATATTTTTATATTTTTTCCTATGATAAGGCCTTTCAAAAAATACTACAATCGCAGCTCCAAGATAACCAGGGGCGGCTCTGTGCAACTTTTCGGTTTTATTTTAGAAGGCTATATCTCCTATCCTATAAAAAATAAATACTTGAAACTATAAAAGGTATGCAGAAATAAAAATTCCCTATCCAAAAACGTAGCTCACGTCTTTCCACGATAAGCACACGTTGCTGTACCCTTGACAGAAAATTGGTCTGAAAAAAAAACCCGTATGAATAATTTCATGAAATTCAAGATTTTACGCGTGGCCAGAAAACGACTTTAACTATACGTAGGAACCTCGCGCTTTCGTGAAACACAATCTATTTTTGCGTCTCATTACGAATTTTAAATAAAAATTGATAAAAGTTAGCGGGAAGTGGGCGAAAACAATAAAACAAAATACATATAAACTCTGTTTCGTGTTAATATAGGCCGGTTGGCTGGCGCTACTTGACGAGCGCTCGCCTACCGGCGAGCTTGATCACAATGTTAGTGGGTAACGCAAACTATCGAAATTTTTCTTTTTTATTTAATTTTTGTGACCTTCCCTAGTCACATTAAAGCAGCATTTTTTCCTCAAGTGGTATGAGTGGATGAGTAAAAAAAGAATCTACTAAAGAAATCCTATCGATTTACAACAATTATCTAGATAGGATCCTATCTATTTACAACAAGTATCTAGATAGGACCCTATCCATTTACAACAAGTATCTAGATAGGATCCTATCTATCTATAATAAGTATCTAGATAGGACCTTTTCTATTTACAAGAAGTATCTAGATAGGACCCTATCAATTTACAACAAGTATCTAGATAGGACCCTATCTATTTACAACAAGTATCTAGATAGGACCCTATCTATTCACAACAAGTATCTAGATAGGACCCTATCTATTCACAACAAGTACTTAGATAGGACCCTACCTATTCACAACAAGTATCTAGATAGGACCCTATCTATTCACAACAAGTATCTAGACAGGACCCTATCAATTTGCAACAAGTATCTAGATAGGACCCTATCGATTCACAACAAGTATCTAGATAGGACCCTATCTATTTACAACAAGTATCTAGATAGGACCCTATCAATTTACAACAAGTATCTGGATAGGACCCTATCTATTTACAATAAGTATCTAGATAGAAACCTATGTATTCACAGCAAGTATCTAGATAGAAATCCATCTATATATTTACAAGTACCTGCATGGAAACCTACCTATTATTTAAAATAAAATATCTTACAACGTGAGCAGCTTTCATACATCTTTTATTTGCTAGAAAGTTCGCATTTTTAGTTCACTTTTGCATTATTAGTTTTTTACCTACATGTTGAATTATGCTGATCATTTTCATGATTTAGAATTAGCATCGAGTTGTGCCATCAGCTACTGGTATTAGCCATTGTGTTTGAGTATTATGCTTGCAACATTCCACGGCCCTATTGTTTCCACCAGCTTACCCATGTGCTCTTCAACGTGAAATTTCTATGCAAATACAGACTACCTTGTTGAATGCAACACAAACTTTACATTATTTTACATAAGTTTCTAAAGTAACTTTTGCAAGTTCGGAAATTGAAAGTACAGAGCAAAAGATACTAATGTGCGACCAAATGTAATGTAACTTGCTTTACACGAAACTTGATATGTAGGTAAGAGCTAATTGTGGCGATGCTTACTTTGGATGATTTGGTGCGGTATTAGAAGTACTACCGGTCAATGTCGCCTAAGTATTAACTTCTTATGTACCATAGCTACTGTTTATCACTTACAATTTTTCTAACTTTTCATTATTTCTATACAACTCATCCTATTATTATTATTATTGCTGCTGTGTAGTGTTGTGTTATAGAGGATCCAAATGCAATTATCCGCCGTCGAGCTTAGCAATTTTATTTTAAATTATCTTCCGCAATCGTGTGATTTGACAACTTTGGACTATTTTCTCTGGTGATATGTAAAGGCAATAGTTTGAGCTAATACTCCTGACATCCTCAGATAATATTCTTGACATCCTCAGTAATACTCCTGAGATACAAATCCATACGTATGTAAACATACAATATTCCATCTCATATTGGGACAGAATTTTATGGAAAATAGTTCACGAATTCTTCACTCATGAATATGGATTTGGTAACTTATTAGTGAACATATTACTATAATGGTACACAATTTTTCCATATATTTCAAGATGGCTTCCTTACACTAACTAAGATAGTTGCATAATTATATGTGATATTTTATTTACCTATACTAGCAAACTTGCCGACTAATGTTAATCAATCGTTAAAATTGTTTAATCAAAGTCTTATTAAAAGTTAGATTCAAATAAGCTGAAGATTAATAAATGGGAGGATAACTTTTTATAAATCATAGTACAAAGGCCTCTTCCAGCCCTTGGTTGACAGGAAATGTGCCAAGTATGGCCGCCGCATTGCCTCTTTGGACGGCCATAGCAATTGGCCGAGCAGGAGTATTACAATGGCCATAGCAATTGTAACTTACACTAACTTGTAAGTTACAATTCCATATCATATTGGCATAGGCTACTGATCATATTTTGAATGCTTCTCATGGGCGTGTTGGTGAGCAATACTTGTCCAGGTTATGGAAGAGTAGGAAGAAGCGTCAGGATTCACAATCCTGCTATAGTAAAAAAAAAATGCAGTTCTTCCTGACTCCTAGAGTCCAATTTTTTTGACATCAGCAGTCAGAGCAGGAGTATGGAAACCTGAGTGTTCTTGTATAACAACGTTCATTGCTAACACAAGGAAAGGCTAACTTGGCAAGTTCAGCACCATCGTCTCTGAAGATATGGTGCCCATATTTTACTAACCCTCCTTTCTTACAGGTTAATGCATGAAACACAGTCATCTGTTCATTACAGCCATCACACCTCTCAGGAAGGGATATTTCATTAGAGTAACGAAGAGATAGGTCATCACGAAACTGAGTTGGTGATAAATCAAAATTGTCAGCACTTGTAGGTATCACATTCAAGTAATGACTAAAATTGGTTAATATTTCTACCATATTTTGTTTAATGTTGTTGTACACTTATGTATGAAGTCAACATGATACCAATTCAAAACAATACCGCATCTTTTGATCTGAAATTTTTTAGTAAGAATCATTAAAATACTTGGTACTGAATTTGAACATCACATCGAAGTTTTAAAGACAATGCAATAATGCTTTCATGGGACGTAAAACACTGAACAAATTTGAAGCATCAAATGCCACAATTTGCAACATACAAATAAATCAGGAAATAATGAAGAGATAAAAGTCAGTGCGGACGTTTTATTGCGGACAAGAATATAAGTGGCAATAAACAAAATTCAGAATGTAGAGGTATCGCTCAAATCAAAAGTTTAATTATTTTAGTTTTGTTAATTTTTTCCATAATAAATTTCAAAGTTGGCGGACTGTTAACACACAAGTACAAGACTTAATGTTATGCGGGCTCGCAAAACAATTTCCTTGAAAATGTGGAACGCAACAAAAGAGAATTTTTATTCACTTTTGTTTTTTAAAACGACAGACAGAATAAAAAATCGTCATAACTCTTCATTTTTTTTCTTCTCTTACTAAAGTTGTTTTATACAAAACATGAGATCAAATAAAATAAGAAATACAATTCTATAGGTTTTTGAAGAAAAAAACAAGTTTTTGTTGAAAAAATTGCACTAATGTCTGCGAATTTCAGTGTTTTGAACTATGTCCGTGAGATCAAGAAGAAAAATATATTATACAGGGTGTGGTATGGTAGAGATAAGTCGAGAGAAAAAACTGATTCATACGTCAGAAATAAGACAGTTTGATCTGATTTCTGACAATTCACATTACTGTAATATTATAGTTACCTTATCCTAAAGAATTTTATAATCGACACTATTAGGTACTTTTTATAATTTCGAAATGAAAATAATGAAATAATTATTATAGGGTGTAATAATAAAAAAATCTAGAGGCTACTGGGGATGCCAGATACAGGGAAAAGTTGTATACTGTCCCATAAGAAAATCCGATTTTCTCAAAACTCAAAAAAATAAGGTCCACGACTTGCCGATATACAGAATTTTTTGTAGAATCTGGAATGTAGGAAAAACGGTATTCTACCGTATAAAACAAATTTGAACTTTTATAAATTTATACAAGTGATTCAGTAAAAAATTCTGTGATTCTAGCACTAATAAATGTTTAAAATTTTGATTACCATTCACGAGGAAGTATTGTGTCCATGATTGGCAGTGTATTTTTACTTGTGAGAGGATGAGCACTCGTGATATAAGACAGCAATGTGTAATTGTGTATCAATATGAATAAGATAAGCAGCACAATGAATATCAATATCACTCAGAATTAAGAATAAGGTGTGCAGGTACAAGTCATGAAATATGAGAGGAATGTTAACTTTATAATTTTATACATTTCCTTAAACAGGTGCTAATGGCACCACTTGCCAATTTCATTCAATATAGAACCAACAGAATAA
>JAMCCL010000779.1:0-17119 GCA_024516035.1 Bactericera cockerelli
AAAATAAGGAGAAAATTATAGCGGAGAAATAGTGAATAAGGAGAAAATGGTATAGCGGAAATAGATAAAAAAAGGAGAAAATGGTATAGCGGAGAAATAGTGAATAAAGGAGAAAATGGGTATAGCGGGAAATAGGAAAAAAGGAAAATGGGTATAGGGGAAATAGGAAAAAAGGAGAAAATGGGTATAGCGGAGAAATAGTGAAATAAGGAGAAAATGGTATAGCGGGGAAATAGAAAAAAAAGGAGAAAATGGGTATAGGGAGAAATAGTGAAATAAAGGAGAAAATGGGTATAGCGGGGAAATAGAAAAAAAAGGAGAAAATGGGTATAGCGGGGAAATAGGAAAAAAAGGAAAATGGGTAGCGAATAGGAAAGGGAAAGGTATAGGAAAAAAGGAAGGGTATAGGGAAATAGAAAAGGAAAGGGTTGGGAAAAGTGAAAAAGGAGAAAGGTACGGGAATGTAAAGGAAGGGTATAGGGAAAAAAAAAGAAAATGGGGAATAGTGAAATAAGGGAAAAGGTATGAATAGTAAAAAATTAAATAAAAATGTATAGCGGAAAATAGTAAAAAAGAAAAAATGGGTTATGGAAAATATAAAATAAAGGAGAAAAATGGGTATAGCGTGAAATATAATATAAAGAGAAAATGGTTAGCGAAAATAGTGAAATAAAGAGAAAATGGGTATAGCGGGGAAATAATAAAAAAAGGAAAAATGGGTATAGCGGAATGAAAAAAGGGAAAATGGGTATAGCGGGAAATAGAGAAAAAAAGGAGAAAATGGGTATAGCGGAGAAATAGGAAAAAAGGAGAAAATGGGTATAGCGGGAAAATAGTGAAAAAAGAGAAAATGGGTATAGCGGAAATAGATAAAAAAGGAGAAAATGGGTATAGCGGGAAATAGAGAAAAAAAGGAGAAAATGGGTATAGCGGAGAAATAGTGAAATAAGGAGAAAATGGGTATAGCGGGAAATAGTAAAAAGGAGAAAATGGGTATAGCGGGAAATAGGAAAAAAAGGAGAAAATGGGTATAGCGGGAAAATAGTGAAATAAAGGAGAAAATGGGTATAGCGGGAAATAGATAAAAAAGAGAAAATGGGTTTAGCGGAGAAATAGTGAAATAAAGGAGAAAATGGGTATAGCGGGAAATAGTGAAAAAAGGAGAAAATGGGTATAGCGGAGAAATAGTAAATAAGGGAAAATGGTATGGAAATAAGAAAAAAAGAAAATTAAGGGAAATAAGAAAAAAAAGAAAAAATTATAAAAATTAATAAATAATTTACAAATATAAATTAAAATTTAGGAAATATTAAAAAAGAAAATTATACAATAAAATAAAGGAAAAATTTATAGAAAATGTAAAAAGGGAAATGGTAAGCGGGGGGGGGGGGGGGGGGGGGGGGGGGGGGGGGGGGGGGGGGGGGGGGGGGGGGGGGGGGGGGGGGGGGGGGGGGGGGGGGGGGGAAAAAGGAGAAAATGGGTATAGCGGAGAAATAGAGAAAAAAAGGAGAAAATGGGTATAGCGGAGAAATAGTGAAAATTAAGGAGAAAATGGGTATAGCGGAGAAATAGTGAAATAAAGGAGAAAATGGGTATAGCGGAGAAATAGTGAAATAAAGGAGAAAATGGGTATAGCGGAGAAATAGTGAAAAAAAGGAGAAAATGGGTATAGCGGGAAATAGAGAAAAAAAGGAGAAAATGGGTATAGCGGAGAAATAGTGAAGAAAAAGGAGAAAATGGGTATAGCGGAGAAATAGTGAAATAAGGAGAAAATGGGTATAGCGGGAAATAGAGAAAAAAAGGAGAAAATGGGTATAGCGGAGAAATAGTGAAATAAAGGAGAAAATGGGTATAGCGGGGAAATAGATAAAAAAAGGAGAAAATGGGTATAGCGGGGAAATAGAGAAAAAAAAGGAGAAAATGGTGTAGCAGAGAAATAGTGAAATTAAGGAGAAAATGGGTATAGCGGAGAAATAGTTAAAAGGGGAAAATGGGTATAGCGGGGAAATAGAGAAAAAAAGGAGAAAATGGGTTTAGCGGTGAAATAGTGAAATAAAGGAGAAAATGGGTATATCGGAGATATAGTTAAAAGAGGGGAAAATGGGTATAGCGGAGAAAAGAGAAAAAAAGGAGAAAATGGGTATAGCGGAGAAATTGTGAAATTAAGGAGAAAATGGGTATAGCGGAGAAATAGTGAAATAAAGGAGAAAATGGGTATAGCGGGGAAATAGAGAAAAAAAGGAGAAAATGGGTATAGCGGTGAAATAGAGAAAAAAAGGAGAAAATGGGTATAGCGGAGAAATAGTGAAATTAAGGAGAAAATGGGTATAGCGGAGAAATAGTGAAAAAAGGAGAAAATGGGTATAGCGGAGAAATAGTGAAATAAAGGAGAAAATGGGTATAGCGGAGAAATAGTGAAAAAAGGAGAAAATGGGTATAGCGGAGAAATAGTGAAATAAAGGAGATAATGGGTATAGCGGGGAAATAGATAAAAAAGTAAAAAATGGGTTTAGCGGAGAAATAGTGAAATAAAGGAGAAAATGGGTATAGCAAGGAAATAGAGAAATTAAGGAGAAAATGGGTATAGCGGAGAAATAGTGAAATAAAGGAGAAAATGGGTATAGCGGAGAAATAGTGAAATAAAGGAGAAAATGGGTATAGCGGGGAAATAGTGAAATAAAGGAGAAAATGGGTATAGCGGGGAAATAGATAAAAAAGGAGATAATGGGTTTAGCGGTGAAATAGTGAAATAAAGGAGAAAATGGGTATAGCGGGGAAATAGAGAAAAAAAGGAAAAAATGGGTATAGCGCAGAAATAGTGAAATAAAGGAGAAAATGGGTATAGCGGGGAAATAGATAAAAAAAGGAGAAAATGGGTATAGCGGAGAAATAGTGAAATAAAGGAGAAAATGGGTATAGCGGGAAATAGAGAAAAAAAGGAAAAAATGGGTATAGCGGGGAAATAGAGAAAAAAAGGAGAAAATGGGTATAGCGGGAATTAGAGAAAAAAGGAGAAAATAGGTATAGCGGAGAAATAGTGAAATAAAGGAGAAAATGGGTATAGCGGAGAAATAGTTAAAAGAGGGAAAAATGGGTATAGCGGGGAAATAGAGAAAAAAAGGAGAAAATGGGTATAGCGGTGAAATAGTGAAATAAAGGAGAAAATGGGTATAGCGGAGAAATAGTGAAATAAAGGGAAAATGGGTATAGCGGGGAATTAGAGAAACAAAGGAGAAAATGGTATAGCGGAGAAATAGTGAAATTAAGGAGAAAATGGGTATAGCGAGAATAGTGAAAAAAGAGAAATGGGTATAGCGGAGAAATAGTGAAATTAAGGAGAAAATGGATATAGCGGGGAAATAGTGAAATTAAGGAGAAAATGGGTACAGCGGAGAAATAGTGAAAAAAGGAGAAAATGGGTATAGCGGGGAAATAGATAAAAAAAAGGAGAAAATGGGTATAGCGGGGAAATAGAGAAATTATGGAGAAAATGGGTATAGCGGAGAAATAGTGAAATAAAGGAGAAAATGGGTATAGCGGAGACATAGTGAAATAAAGGAGAAAATGGGTATAGCGGGGAAATGGAGAAAAAAAGGAGAAATGGGTACAGCGGGTAAATAAAGAAAAAAAAGGAGAAAATGGCTATAGCGGAGAAATAGTGAAAAAAAGGAGAAAATGGGTATAGCGGAGAAATAGTGAAATTATGGAGAAAATGGGTATAGCGGAGAAATAGTGAAATAAAAGGAGAAAATGGGTATAGCGGAGAATAGTGAAATAAAGGAGTAAAATGGTATAGCAGGGAAATAGATAAAAAAAGGAGAAAATGGGTTATAGCGGGAAATAGAGAAAAAAAGGAGAAAATGGTGTAGCAGAGAAATATGAAATTAAGGAGAAAATGGGTATAGCGGAGAAATAGTTAAAAGAGGGAAAATGGTATAGCGGGGAAATAGAGAAAAAAAGGAGAAATGGGTATAGCGGTGAAATAGTGAAATAAAGGAGATAATGGGTATAGCGGGGAAATAGATAAAAAAGTAGAAAATGGGTTTAGCGGAGAAATAGTGAAATAAAGGAGAAAATGGGTATAGCAAGGAAATAGAGAAATTAAGGAGAAAATGGGTATAGCGGAGAAATAGTGAAATAAAGGAGAAAATGGGTATAGCGGGAAAATAGTGAAAAAGGTGAAAATGGGTATAGCGGTTTAATTTAATTTAATTTAATTTAATTTAATTTAATTTAATTATTAATTTAATTTAATTTAATTTAATTTAATTTAATTTAATTTAATTTAATTTAATTTAATTTAATTTAATTTAATTTAATTTAATTTAATTTAATTTATTTAATTTATTTAATTTAATTTAATTTAATTTAATTTAATTTAATTTAATTTAATTTAATTTAATTTAATTTAATTTAATTTAATTTAATTTAATTTAATTTAATTTAATTTTAATTTAATTTAATTTAATTTAATTTAATTTAATTTAATTTAATTTAATTTAATTTCTCCTAACAGGAGAAGTAGAAGGCAGAAGACTCCCCGGCAGACTAGGATGAGATGGCTAGACAACATCAAAGATGACATGGAAATTATGGGATTACAAGAAGGAGAATGGCAGAACAGAAATATTTGGAGGCGAAAAATCGACGAGGCAATGGACCGGTACCGGTCTGAAATGCCACTGCAGTAATGAGTAGTAGTAGTTAATTTAATTTAATTTAATTTAATTTAATTTAATTTAATTTAATTTAATTTAATTTAATTTAATTTAATTTAATTTAATTTAATTTAATTTAATTTAATTTAATTTAATTAATTAATTTAATTTAATTATAATTTAATTTAATTTAATTTATTTCATTTATTTCATTCATTTATTTAATTTCATTTCATTTCATTTCATTTCATTTCATTTCATTTCATTTCATTTCATTTCATTTCATTTCATTTATTCAATTATTCATTTCATTTACATTTCATTATCATTTCATTTCATTTCATTTCATTTCATTTATACATTTCATTTCATTATCATTTATCATTTACATTTCATTTCATTTCATTTCATTCATTTCATTTCATTTCATTATTTCATTTCATTTCATTTCATTTCATTTCATTTCATTTCATTTCATTTCATTTCATTTATTTCAATTTAATTTAATTTAATTATAATTTAATTTAATTATTTAATTTAATTAATTTATTAATTTATTATATTTAATTTAATTTAATTTAATATTTAATTTAATTTTAATTTAATTAATTTAATTTAATTTAATTTAATTTAATTTAATTTAATTATTAATTATTAATTTATTTAATTTAATTTAATTTAATTTAATTTAATTTAATTTAATTTAATTTAATTTAATTTAATTTAATTTAATTTAATTTAATTTAATTTAATATTAATTTAATTTAAATTTAATTTAATTTAATTTAATTTAATTAATTTAATTTTAATTTAATTTAATTTTAATTAATTAATTTAAAAATTTAATAAATTTAATTTAATATTAATTATTAATTTAATTTAATTATTAATTTAATTTAATTTAATTTAATTTAATTTAATTTAATTTAATTTAATTTAATTTAATTTATAATTTAATTTAATTTAATTTAATTTAATTAATTTAATTTAATTTAATTTAATTTAATTTAATTTAATTTAATTTAATTTAATTTAATTTAATTTAATTTAATATTAATTTAATTTAATTTAATTTAATTTAATTTAATTTAATTTAAATTTAATTTAATTTATTAATTTAATTAATTTAATTATTTAATTTAATTTAATTTAATTTAATTTAATTTAATTTAATTTAATTTAATTTAATTTAATTTAATTTAATTTAATAATTTAATTTAATTTAATTTAATATTAATTTAATTTAATTTAATTTAATTTAATTTAATTTAATTTATAATTAATTTAATTTAATTTAATTTAATTTAAATTAATTTAATTTAATTTAATTAATTAATTTAATATTAATTTAATAATTAATTTAATTTAATTTAATTAATTAATTTAAATAATGTTAATTAATTTAATAAAGAATTAAATTTATATAATTAATTAATTTAATATAAATTTAATTAAAATTAATGAATAATTATACAATAAGTAATTAAAATAATAATTATAAAATATTAATTAATTAAGAAAAATTATACGAAATTATAAATTAATAATTTAATTATGAAATTTAATTAAATTTAATTTAAATATAAATTAAGAAATTATAATGAAATTAATAAAGGAAAAATGGGTATAGCGGAGAAATAGATGAAAATAAGGAGAAAATGGTATAGCGAGAAATAGTAAAAAAGAGAAAATGGGTATAGCGGGAATAGTGAAATAAGGAGAAAAATGGGTATAGCGGGCAATAGAGAAAAAAAGGAGAAAATGGGTATAGCGGAGAAATAGTGAAATAAAGGAGAAAATGGGTATAGCGGGGAAATAGTGAAATAAGGAGAAAATGGGTATAGCGGAGAAATAGTGAAAAAAGGAGAAAATGGGTATAGCGGAGAAATAGTGAAATAGAGGAGAAAATGGGTATAGCGGGGAAATAGTGAAAAAAAAGGAGAAAATAGGGTATAGCGGAGAAATAGTGAAATAAAGGAGAAAATGGGTATAGCGGAGAAATAGTAAAAAAAGGAGAAAATGGGTATAGCGGGGAAATAGTGAAATAAAGGAGAAAATGGGTATAGCGGGAAATAGGAAAAAAAGGAGAAAATGGGTATAGCGGAGAAATAGTGAAATAAAGGAGAAAATGGGTATAGCGGGAAATAGTGAAAAAAGGAGAAAATGGGTATAGCGGAGAAATAGTGAAATAAAGGAGAAATGGGTATAGGGGAAATAGATAAAAAGGAAAAATGGGTTAGCGGGAAATAGTGAAATAAAGGAGAAAATGGGTATAGCGGGAAATAGAAAATTAAGGAGAAAATGGGTATAGCGGAGAAATAGTGAAATAAAGGAGAAAATGGGTATAGCGGAGAAATAGTGAAATAAAGGAGAAAATGGGTATAGCGGGAGAAATAGTGAAATAAAGGAGAAAATGGGTATAGCGGGAAATAGATAAAAAAAGGAAAATGGGTTTAGCGGGAAATAGTGAAATAAAGGAGAAAATGGGTATAGCGGGGAAATAGAGAAAAAAAGGAGAAAATGGGTATAGCGGAGAAATAGTGAAATAAAGGAGAAAATGGGTATAGCGGGAAATAGATAAAAAAAGGAGAAAATGGGTATAGCGGAGAAATAGTGAAATAAAGGAGAAAATGGGTATAGCGGGGAAATAGAAAAAAAAGGAAAAATGGGTATAGCGGGGAAATAGAGAAAAAAAGGAGAAAATGGGTATAGCGGGAAATAGTGAAATTAAGGAGAAAATGGGTATAGCGGAGAAATAGTGAAATAAAGGAGAAAATGGGTATAGCGGAGAAATAGTTAAAAGAGGGAAAATGGGTATAGCGGGGAAATAGAGAAAAAAAGGAGAAAATGGGTATAGCGGTGAAATAGTGAAATAAAGGAGAAAATGGGTATAGCGGAGAAATAGTGAAATAAAGGAGAAAATGGGTATAGCGGGGAAATAGAGAAACAAAGGAGAAAATGGGTATAGCGGAGAAATAGTGAAATTAAGGAGAAAATGGGTATAGCGGAGAAATAGTGAAAAAAAGGAGAAATGGGTATAGCGGAGAAATAGTGAAATTAAGGAGAAAATGGATATAGCGGGGAAATAGTGAAATTAAGGAGAAAATGGGTACAGCGGAGAAATAGTGAAAAAAAGGAGAAAATGGGTATAGCGGGGAAATAGATAAAAAAAAGGAGAAAATGGGTATAGCGGGGAAATAGAGAAAAAAAGGAGAAAATGGGTATAGCGGAGAAATAGAGAAAAAAAGGAAAAAATAGGTATAGCGGAGAAATAGTGAAATTAAGGAGAAAATGGGTATAGCGGAGAAATAGTGAAAAAAGGAGAAAATGGGTATAGCGGAGAAATAGTGAAATAAAGGAGAAAATGGGTATAGCGGAGACATAGTGAAATAAAGGAGAAAATGGGTATAGCGGGGAAATGGAGAAAAAAAGGAGAAAATGGGTACAGCGGGGAAATAAAGAAAAAAAGGAGAAAATGGGTATAGCGGAGAAATAGTGAAAAAAAGGAGAAAATGGGTATAGCGGAGAAATAGTGAAATTATGGAGAAAATGGGTATAGCGGAGAAATAGTGAAATAAAAGGAGAAAATGGGTATAGCGGAGAAATAGTGAAATAAAGGAGAAAATGGGTATAGCAGGGAAATAGATAAAAAAAGGAGAAAATGGGTATAGCGGGGAAATAGAGAAAAAAGGAGAAAATGGGTGTAGCAGAGAAATAGTGAAATTAAGGAGAAAATGGGTATAGCGGAGAAATAGTTAAAAGAGGGGAAAATGGGTATAGCGGGGAAATAGAGAAAAAAAGGAGAAAATGGGTATAGCGGTGAAATAGTGAAATAAAGGAGATAATGGGTATAGCGGGGAAATAGATAAAAAAGTAGAAAATGGGTTTAGCGGAGAAATAGTGAAATAAAGGAGAAAATGGGTATAGCGGGAAAATAGTGAAGAGGTGAAAATGGGTATAGCGGGGAAATTTAATTTAATTTAATTTAATTTAATTTAATTTAATTTAATTTAATTTAATTTAATTTAATTTAATTTAATTTAATTTAATTTAATTTAATTTAATTTAATTTAATTTAATTTAATTTAATTTAATTTAATTTAATTTAATTTGCCTGTATGACGTTTCAGGTAGGCCTGAGCACTAAGAACGTCTCTTGAGAGTGCCATAGAGTGAGGAACTTACGATTAGTGTTTCTTCAATTATTTTTTTCATTTCAAGATAAAATTAAGTTTAAAATATTCAGTGAATTAAAAAATAAAAATCAATATTTTTTTTAGTGAATTGCCGAACTTCACCGGACAAAGATAAGTAATATAAATAATTGAAAACAAAAAAAAAGAAAAGAAATTTTTAAGAAAAAATTATCGTAATATCAGAGAGATGGTAATCTGATTACGTAACTCAACCTCTGATAAGCTCGATGGTACCTATTGCAAGCAGATCATAGAGCTATAGATGCTAAATACTCACATAATAGTAACCTATATCATACATAGGTATAGTGTAGCAACCTATATCATACATAGGTAGTAGAAATCCAATTTATCAATACCTACCAATCTCTTATCAACTGATAACACCAGATACAAAAGTAAGATTTTATTCAATCCAAGAACTACACTTCTAGTCCAGTCAAGTACATCATATACAATACAACAATAGTACAGTCAAATTAGACTAGAATAATATGGATATGAATTCATTATTAGAAGCTATTCAAGATTTCAGGAGCTCAATGGAGACACGTTTTGACCACTTGAAGGATGAATCTATAGAAGTTAAAAATAAACTAAAAGAGCATGATTTTAAACATCTAAGACACGACAGGGAACTTAGAAAAAACAACATTGTGATCTTTGGAGTCAATGAGACTCCGAATGAAAATAGAGAGGAACTAAAGCAAACTATTCTATGTTTATTAAAGGATAAACTGAAAATAATCATTGAAATGACAGAAATAAATGATTTTTTCAGAATGGGAAGAAAAAGTTTAAATAAAAGCAGACCTATTTTATTGAAACTGGTTACTTACTGGAAGAAGATCGAGATAATGAGTGGAAGAGGCAAATTGAAAGGAACAGACATTTACATAGAGAATGATTTATGCAAAGAGGACGAAGAAAAAAAGAAAGCACTCATTCCAGTCATGTTGAATTTTAGATCATCTGGAAAACATGCTGTGATAAAAGGATCAACACTGTATGTAGATGGAAAAATCTATGAAAATGGAAATACTACAAACAGACAAAAGATACTACAACCACAAAATGAAGAAACGGAAAATACACCAGGAAAAGATCTAAACAAAAGGACCAATTCCACGTCACCAAGTGAGTTGCTGAGGGACAATCTTCTTGGAAATACCTTGAATAAAAAGAAGAGACTATTGAAACATGTCCGGTCAAGCAGTTTGGGACAACTATCACTATCAAACTTCTTCACAAGTACAAGCCAACAAGCAAAGGATAAACCAGAGGACAAAATGGTAACAAATGATGCATCAGAAGAGGAGATGGAGACAAAAGAAACATCAGAAGAGAAAATGGATGAAGACACTGTAGCACAACACACAGAGGAAACACATGTAAAATAGCAATCAAAGGAAGATGAGATAGAGGTTGAAGGGGCAAAGCTTTTTGATATTTTAACCTACAATTGCAGATCCCTGAAACAAGATTGGAGATTACTAGATCTTAGAGAAGAACTAGAAAACATAAATTGGAGGGTTGTAGGTTTAAGTGAAGTCAGGAGACAGGACGAGAATTGTTTGAAATTAGAAAACGGGGATGTTTTTTACCACAATGGGGGGGTAGAAGGGAAAATTGGAGGAACAGGTTTTTTAGTAAACCATCTATATCAGGATCAAAAAATCATCAAATTCAAATCCTTTTCTTCACGTGTTTCAATGTTGATTTTAAATGTAAGAAAAAATACTAAAATAAAGATAGTCCAGGTTTATGCCCCTACAGCTCGAAACGATGAAAGTAATGAGGAGGAGGTAGAAATATTTTATGAAAACTTACAAGGAGCAGTTGATAGTAAAGAAGGATCACTAGTTACATTTGTCATTGGGGATTTCAATTCAAAGATAGGAAAGAGAAAAAGGGAGAAGTGTATGGGTATTTTTGGTGTTGGACAAAGAAATCATAGAGGGGAGAGATTGATAGAATTTGCTGAGGCCAATAAATTAGCTATTGCAAATTCTTTTTTTAAAGGATCACTTGATCAGAAATGGACTTGGATTGCTCCGAATGGTAAGGTAACTAATGAAATAGATTTTATACTTATTAATAAATTGAAATATATTAAAAATGTCCAAGTAGTAGAAGAAATAAATATAGGCAGCGACCACAGAGCACTGGGTGCAATGTTAGATTTTACAAGACAAAAAAACAGATCTTTCATTTCAAAGCAAAAGACAAGAAGGAAAACAATAGAACTGATGAAGATGAAATTTGGTGAGAGACTAGATAAAAAGGAAATCAAAACAAAAGGAAGCATTGAAGTTCAAACAAAGAATCTAAACGAGGCTATGAAAGAAACTTTACTCGAAATTGAAAAAGAATTAAAACCAAGTGAAACGCTTAATTGCAGGAAATTACCAAATTATTTGAAACATTTAATGCAAAAAAGAAGGATATTAAAAAGAAATGGGAGAGAAGCTATCGAATATGCAGAAGTATGTAAGAGAGTGAGAAAAGAGTTGGAAACATGGCTGAGGGAAAGGAAAATAAAGAAAATAAGTGATGCAATAGAATATGGAGGTAGCTTAAAAGATAAATACAACTTAAAAAATATGATATTTGCTTTAAACAATCAACAAGGGGAAGAAATAAGAGATAAAAATGAGATAATTGAATGCATTAAAGAATTTTATAAAAAATTATATGATTGTGGAGACCGTATACATATAAATAAAGAAGTCAATAAAACTGATTTTGAATGGAAAGAAATAATGAAAGAAGAAGTGAGGAAAGCTATAAATGGCATGAAAGAAGGAAAAACAGGTGGGTCAGACGGGATTAATATAGAAATGATAAAAGCAGGGAGAGATAGAGTAATAGATACACTTACAGATATATTCAATGAATGCATGAGAGCAGGAAAAATACCTGAAGAATGGCTATTCTCAAAATTAGTGTTGCTTTTTAAAAAAGGTAGTAGAAAAGAACTTAAGAATTACAGGCCACTTAGTTTATTGTGTGTTGAATACAAAATATTTACAAAAGTATTAACAGAGCGATTAGGTTATTACCTTGACCCTTATTTAACAGTTGATCAAGCTGGTTTTAAACCAAACTTTTCTACTCTAGATCACATATTTACACTAACTCAGCTAATTAGGGAAGCTCAGACTTACCAATTCCCATTGTTTTTCCTATTTATCGATTATGAAAAGGCTTTTGACCTTATAAAAACCGAAAGCATTATTGAAACATTAGAACACAGAAAAGTAGATAAAAGTATTGTGCGTGTCCTTAAATATATATACGACAGAGCGAAACTAAAAATTGAATATGAAGGCACTGAAATAGTCATTGATGTGAATCGGGGAGTCCGGCAGGGAGATGTGGTTTCCCCAAAGCTATTCATAGCGGTCCTACAACATCTTATGGATAAATTAGAATGGACAGGAAGAGGGATCAATATGAATGGTATTTGGCTAAATCGCCTCGCCTTTGCCGATGACGTGGTTCTTATAGGGAAAAGCAGACAAGAGTTAATGGATATGGCAGAAGAACTAGATGACATAGGACGAGAATGCGGATTAAAAATGAATAAAGAAAAATGTAGATGGATGTCAAATGATACAGATGTAAATTCAATAGTTATAGGAGAACAGGAGGTAAAAAAGGCACATGACTTTGTATACCTTGGGCATTTGCTAAGTTTTGATGGTCAATGGCCAGAAATTCTGAGAAGATGTGCTATTGGATGGTCCACATTGCTAAAAAATAGAACAATTTATAAAAGTAAAATACCCTTAAAGATCAAAAAGAGACTTTGGGAAATGACTGTATTACCAGCTCTGACTTATGGATGTGAAAGTTGGATAATGTCAAACAAGATTAAACAAAAATTGAAAGTAACTGTCAGAAGTATGGAAAGATATATGATTGGCATAACAAGAAAGGACAGAAAAAGGAACACATGGATAAGAAAACAAACAGGATTAGTGAACATAATAGAGCGAATGATGAGACGAAAATGGAAATGGATAGGACATATACTAAGAACAAATGACAACAGGTGGTCGCGCATTGTAATGGAGTGGTACCCAAGAGAATGCAAGAGAAGAAGAGGAAGGCCAAGAGTGAGCTGGGATTATGAAATTAAAAAAATCTACAATAGTGTAACATGGCCAAGAAATACAAGAAACAGAAAAGAGTGGAAAACAACAATTCAAAACATATGTAATCAAGAAAACTTGCTAGAACATAAGTAGAATAAGTTCAATAAGTACAATATTAAAATTAGTATTACTGCTTTTTAAATATTCAATAAGTAGAAGAAGATATTATTGCTATTATCATTATTATATAGATATTTCAATCAATTTTTATTTATCATTTTAAAACAAATTACAAATGTGTCTTTGTTTCAATATGTTGCATCGAAATCAATAATGTTTCGAGTAAAGCTGGTTTATTTTTAGAATTTTACTAATTATAATGTATTTCTCTCATTTAGAAACTGTAATATTAACATGATAACACAGAAAAATATGTGTGGTTCTTTTTAGCTATTGAAATCTGGTCCAAATTAAAATAAAATGGGTAGAAAAGAGAGACTCAAATCAAAAAAAATACCCCTAATTTGAGTTTTATACTCTGGTTAGGGAGGTCTCAGTCCAATAGGACTGATTTTGTTATTTTCCAACATTGTATATTTTAAGATAAATTTTATTATATTACTTGTAACAAATAAAGACTAAAATAAATAAATAAATAAATAAATAAATAAATAATTTAATTTATTTATAATTTAATTTAATTTAATTTAATTTAATTTAATTTAATTTAATTTAATTTAATTTAATTTAATTTAATTTAATTTAATTTAATTTAATTTAATTTAATTTAATTTAATTTAATTTTAATTTAATTTAATTTAATTTAATTTAATTTAATTTAATTTAATTTAATTTAATTTAATTTAATTTAATTTAATTTAATTTAATTTAATTTAATTTAATTTAATTTAATTTAATTTAATTTAATTTAATTTAATTTAATTTAATTTAATTTAATTTAATTTAATTAATTTAATATAATTTAATTTAATTTAATTTAATTTAAGTTAATTTAAGTTAATTTAAGTTAATTTAAGTTAATTTAAGTTAATTTAAGTTAATTTAATTTAATTTCATTTCATTTCATTTCATTTCATTTCATTTCATTTCATTTCATTTCATTTCAATTTCAATTAATTTAATTTAATTTAATTTAATTTAATTTAATTTAATTTAATTTAATTTAATTTAATTTAATTTAATTTAATTTAATTTAATTTAATTTAATTTAATTTAATTTAATTTAATTTAATTTAATTTAATTTAATTTAATTTAATTTAATTTAATTTAATTTAATTTAATTTAATTTAATTTAATTTAATTTAATTTAATTTAATTTAATTTAATTTAATTTAATTTAATTTAATTAATTTAATTAATTTTATTTAATTTAATTTAATTTAATTTAATTTAATTTAACGAGGAAAAATGGGTATAGCGGTCCAATTGAGAAAAAAAGAAGAAAATGGGTATAGCGGAGAAATAGTGAAATAAAGTAGAAAATGGGTATAGCGGGGAAATAGTGAAATATAGGAGAAAATGGGTATAGCGGGGAAATAGAGAAAAAAAGGAGAAAATGGGTATAGCGGAGAAATAGTGAAAAAAGGAGAAAATGGGTATAGCGGAAATAGTGAAATAAAGGAGAAAATGGGTATAGCGGAGAAATAGTAAAAAAGGAGAAAATGGGTATAGCGGGAAATAGTGAAATAAAGGAGAAAATGGGTATAGCGGGAAATAGAGAAAAAAAAGGAAAAAATGGGTATAGCGGGAAATAGGAAAAAAAGGAGAAAATGGGTATAGCGGGAATAGTGAAAAAAGGAGAAATGGGTATAGCGGAGAAATAGTGAAATAAAGGAGAAAATGGGTATAGCGGAGAAATAGTAAAAAGGGAAAAATGGGTATAGCGGGAAATAGATAAAAAAGGAGAAAATGGGTATAGCGGGAAATAGTGAAAAAAGGAGAAAATGGGTATAGCGGAGAAATAGTGAAATAAAGGAGAAAATGGGTATAGCGGGAAATAGAGAAAAGAGGAGAAAATGGGTATAGCGGAGAAATATGAAAAAAAGGAGAAAATGGGTATAGCGGAGAAATAGTGAAATAAAGGAGAAAATGGGTATAGCGGGAAATAGTGAAATAAAGGAGAAAATGGTATAGCGGGGAAATAGGAAAAAGGAGAAAATGGGTTAGCGAGAAATAGTGAAAAAGGAGAAAATGGGTATAGCGGAGAAATAGTTAAAAAGGGAAAATGGGTATAGCGGGAAATAGAGAAAAAAAGGAGAAAATGGGTATAGCGGGAAATAGTGAAATAAGGAGAAAATGGGTATAGCGGAGAAATAGTGAAAAAAGGAGGAAAATGGGTATAGCGGAGAAATAGTGAAATAAGGAGAAAATGGGTATAGCGGAGAAATAGTGAAAAAGGAGAAAATGGGTATAGCGGGGAAATAGTGAAAAAAGGAGAAAATGGGTATAGCGGGAAATAAGAAAAAAAGGAGAAAATGGGTATAGCGAGAAAATAGTGAAAAAAGGAGAAAATGGGTATAGCGGAGAAATAGTGAAATTAAGGAGAAAATGGGTATAGCGGAGAAATAGTGAAAAAAGGAGAAAATGGGTATAGCGGAGAAATAGTGAAATAAAGGAGGAAAATGGGTATAGCGGAGAAATAGTGAAAAAAGGAGAAAATGGGTATAGCGGAGAAATAGGAAATAAAGGAGAAAATGGGTATAGCGGGAAATAGATGAAAAAAGGAGAAAATGGGTTTAGCGGAGAAATAGTGAAAAAAAGGAGAAAATGGGTTATAGCGGAGAATAGGAAATAAAGGAGAAAATGGGTATAGCGGAGAAATAGTGAAAAAAGGAGAAAATGGGTATAGCGGAGAAATAGTGAAATAAAGGAGAAAATGGGATAGCGGAAAATAGTGAAATAAAGGAGAAATGGGTATAGCGGGAGAAATAGTGAAAATTAAGGAGAAAATGGGTATAGCGGGGAAATAGTGAAAAAAGGAGAAAATGGGTATAGCGGAGAAATAGTGAAATAAGGAGAAAAATGGGTATAGCGGGAAATAGAGAAAAAAGGGAGAAAATGGGTATAGCGGGAAATAGAGAAAAAAAGGAGAAAATGGGTATAGCGGAGAAATAGTGAAATAAAGGAGAAAATGGTATAGCGGAGAAATAGTAAAAAAGGAAAATGGGTATAGCGGGAGAAATAGTGAAAAAAGGAGAAAAATGGGTATAGCGGGAAATAGAGAAAAAAGGAGAAAATGGGTATAGCGAGAAATAGAAATAGAGAAAAGGATAGCGGAGAAAAAAATGGGTAAATGGTTAGCGGGAAATAGAAAAAAAAGGAGAAAATGGGTATAGCGGGAAATAGTAAAAAAAGGAGAAAATGGGTATAGCGGAGAAATAGTGAAAAAAAGGAGAAAATGGGTATAGCGGAGAAATAGGAAAAAAGAGAAAATGGGTATAGCGGAGAAATAGTGAAAAAAAGGAAAAAATGGGTATAGCGAGAAATAGATGAAATAAAGGAGAAAATGGGTATAGCGGGAAATAGATGAAAAAAAGGAGAAAATGGTATAGCGGGAAATAGGAAAAAAAGGAGAAAATGGGTATAGCGGAGAAATAGTAAAAAAAGGAGAAAATGGGTATAGCGGAGAAATAGAAAAAAGAAGGGAAAATGGGTATAGCGGGGAAATAGAGAAAAAAAGGAGAAAATGGGTATAGCGGAAGGAAATAAGGAAAATGTAAAGGAGAAAAGAGGAAAATGGGTATAGCGGAGAAATAGAGAAAAAAGGAGAAAATGGGTATAGCGGAGAAATAGTGAAATAAGGAGAAAATGGTATAGCGGAGAAATAGTGAAATAAAGGAAAAAATGGGTATAGCGGGAATAGAAAAAAAAGGAGAAAATGGGTATAGCGGGAAATAAGAAAAAAAGGAGAAAATGGGTATAGCAGAGAAATAGTGAAATTAAGGAGAAAATGGGTATAGCGGAGAAATAGTAAAAAAGGGGGAAAATGGGTATAGCGGGGAAATAGGAAAAAAAGGAGAAAATGGGTTATAGCGGAGAAATAGTGAAATAAAGGAGAAAATGGGTATATCGGAGAATAGTAGTAAATAGAAGGAGAAAATGGGTATAGCGGAGAGAAATGAGAAAAAAAGGGAGAAAAATGGG
>JAMCCL010000078.1:0-99486 GCA_024516035.1 Bactericera cockerelli
GGGAACAAGCCAAAGATAGCGGTTTGAACTTTTTCAAGACTTCTATTGTTGAAAAACTCAAAAAGCTCTGTAAACTTAAGGGAATTGATAGTGTAAAAGCTCTGAAAGAACTACATTGCAAAGGAATGCATTGCGAGAGTCTCTAATGCCAACCTTTAAGGTTTCAAAATTAGATTCCAGTTTTAGTGATCAAAAAGTGAATTCGGAAATATTAAACCGGTTTTTTCTTTTGTTTGAAATTCGTTTGAAATTCACTGCGATAACACTCGGCTACTGACGGTTGTCGAACACAACTCTTATTTTGCACAGGCATCGGTTGTCCTTGGCCATTGACCTGGAGGCGGCATCCTCAAGCCATGATTCTGCATTATTGCAATTTTCAACCAAGTGCAAACTGTGGAACCAGAGGTTGCCTTGTTATCAGCACGGCTGGTGCAATAGTTTCTACATAATGGACGCAGCACTAGGGAATTTCTTTAGAAAAGACCCCCAAGAAATGGAATGTACCTCGGATGACTTAGTTGTCATCCGAGTACATTCGAGATACAGAAGATAGCGCTCCTGTCTCTGAATCTGTAGACTCGAAGTTCGAATTCCGCCTAGGAAAAATATTCTGATACAATTATAAAATAATATGTCATCCAAAGACTATATATTTTTAAATATCTATATTATGGTGAGATTAAAACCCTGCACTTGCCTTTTCTTTGTATGCAGAAAAACCTTCGTTCGGATACCAAAATTTTGAACATAAATAAGTACTTATTAGTTACTATAGATATACCTGCTTCATTGAAGGTGTGATGGTAAGTAATCACTCATCACTTACCCGGACTTACCTCAATTAAATTATAATACTTATCATCACCAGAATCATCTTTATTTTAATTAGTTTTTTTTTTCAACAATGTTTTTTATCTTCTTACTTCAAAGTAACATTCAGTAAATTTCATAACGCCAGCAATATGAAATTGAAATTATATGCGTTTGTCCTCTCCATGGTAGATGGAGATTCAACCCAAGAACAAGATGATGGACGCAATATTACTATTCTTTCAAGTAAAGCACAAACATATTCCAGTGTTTTTTGTTCAGATTTCGTAAAATATTTCCATTCTTCTTTGAAATAGGTACAAAACATATATTCTAGTGTTTTTTGTTCGGATTTCGTAAAACACTACGAACGTGTTGAATGGATTTGTACAGATAATAATTACATTGTTTTTTTATTTCAGTCATTAGCTTATTACAGGAGCGTACCTACAATGGCTGAAGTTTGAGATGAGTGTACCATGTACCAGGAATACCAGGACTGATTTCAGATGGTTTCGTAGGGCATCGACACATTAAATACACAAGTACTGCTGGAGTAAAGGGACTTTTCAGTCTTACCTCGGCAGTATAAACAAGGTATATTCTATTCTAATATTCTAAGTAGCCCGTTCTGAAAACCACTCTCCACTCTCATTTCCCTTTCAATCGTCACACAACGCAATCAGATTGGTTAATTTGAACTCAATAACCAATCAGAGTGCGATGTGTGACCATTGAATCGGAGATTCGGGGATTTTGACAGTGAAGAGTGTTTTTCGAACGGGCTACATTTCTCTTCCAATCACTGAAGCTAAGCAAAGTCCAACGAGGTGAGGACATGGATTGGTGACTGTTCTATTTGCAATATCATCTCTGGTCATAATGGCAATTCCACTTCTGCTGGCTATTCCCGAACTTACTTATGCTGGGTGAGAATAATATTTGAGTTGTTTGGTTACTAGCCCAGCAAATGGTGCTTAGAAACCCGGTCGTGATATCTATATCTATAAAACATAATCTGTGCTTGTCTGACTGGCTGAGTATGTCCTCTTAGGGATTGTCTGTTTACAATACCACACAGTCCAAATGGTAACAGATATTGAATTTTTCATGAGAGTTGACCCCCCCAAAACCACCGTCAAACTGCCTAGAAAATTATCAAAATTAAAACATCTATTACCATTTTCAAGATAAGCAATAAAAATATACCGAAGCACGGGTGAAACAGCTAGTATGACCATATAGTTGAAAGCGACGTTAATCCAAAATAAAGAGTATTTTACTCTATATGATCAAAACATTAAGGATGGATTACCCACATTAACCTCAACCAAATTGGGTTGGATTTTCTGGAAACCAAACTAGTCACTTTGCAAGTACCCATTGTAAAATCCAAACTATGATGAACAATAACCAAGTTATTTTTTTTTATTTTTATTATTATTAAGTTGTTCACTAGGTTTTCTCCTGATATCGTGCTAGTGTGAGCTCCCGTGATCATACCCTCATATCTCCTGCGTAACATCCGGTATACGTCGAGTTCCGGTGATTTGGTTCTGACCATCAGTCAAACCATTAGGTTCACGCCTGTCGCATTATACAGAGTGATTCAAATTGCAACTTTGTTTTAATATTAATACTCTTTAGTGGAAGGTCAATGTTCAAAGCATTCTCTACGACCTAACCCTCAGAGACTAATTGCTATGAGGTCACATATTCGTATGAATGAGGAAAATCCAAACATTGGGAAGGATCCGCTTCACGGACCCATGCGCTAGATTGTTTACATTACAAGTCTAGCGCCTTAACCAAACCAATGCTTGGTTCTAGCGCCTTAAGCAAACCAATGCCAATGCTTGGTTCTAGCGCCTTGACCAAACCAATGCCAATGCTAGGTTCTAGCGCCTTAACCAAACCAATGCCAATGCTCGGTTTTAGCGCCTTAACCAAACCAATGCCAATGCTTGGTTCTAGCGCATAAACTAAATCGACTACCAAAGCTTGGTTCTAGCGCCTTAACCAAACCTATGCCAATGCCAAACCTGTCATATTTTCTTATCGTCTTGATTCTTGCGAAATTCCTCGTTCTTTTTTGTATCAGAGATTTGGGTTTTCTCATTGATTCTAAACTCTCCTTTATACCCCACATTGACGCTATTTGCAAAAAGCTTCTGGAATGCTTGGTTTTATTACTAGATCGACAAAAAAGTTCCCTGATCATCTGTCGTTCAAAATCCTATATTGTTCGTTGGTTCGGAGTGTTCTGGAGTTTGCTTCCACTGTATGGAATCCTTCGTATAAATATCATTCTGGGAGAATAAGAAACTATTCAGCATAAGGCTCTGAAAACCTTGGGGAGAAAAATGAGAGTAAATGACCTATCCTATAGTAATCTTGAAAAATCTGCTAATTTAATGCCTTTATCCGTGAGGAGGGAGATGTACGACATGATCTACTTCCATAATATCCTTACCTCTAAACTGGATACTCCTGATTTACTGGAATCTATCAGCATCAATGTTTCTGGCTATGCTACGCGTTCCTCACCCCCATTTCGACCTCCTTTCGCGCGAACAAATTATTTACAGAACAGCCCTATGATAAGATTCCAGCGGTCGGCTAACATGATCAAGGACCACATTGACTTTTTCTGCACTTCCTCACAAGAAGTGAGGTTATTCTATAATAATCAATGTTTTACTGACTTTTCCTCATAGATACTACCTTTCTTCTATCTTCTGGTCTAATTGAGTTCCACTTCAAACTTTAAGTTCCTCTTTGATCTAGTCTTTATTTTGTTTTTACCTGTATGACAGTGATGTTTTTTTTTTTTTTTTTTCTCACCAACAGTAAAAAAATTTCATGCCAAGCATACCTTAACTTTAGTATAGCCTTAGATTTAGATATTTTTCATTAGACTTAGATTTATAATATTAAAATAAGATAGAATAATTTCATTAGCTAGGGAACCAATTTAATGTAATAGTTAGAAAAGGATATTTTGTAATCCGTTTATTGTATAATAAATAAATAAATAAATAAATGGTAGGTTCTAGCCTCTTAACCAAACCAATGCCAATGCTTGGTTCTAGCGCCTAATCCAAACCTATGCCAATGCTTGGTTCTAGCGCCTAAACCAAACCGACTACCAATGATTGGTTAAGTTAGCTATCATAGATATTAGTTTACTAGCCTCTTTATATTCAACCAGAGCGGATTCACCCTGTAGCTGAATTATTCACGGTTCGCAAGTCCGACTCAGAGCAGGCAAGTCCTGGGTTCATACACTCACTCCATCCTCTGCTGAGTCATACCGTACCTAGTAAAGTATCCATCTCATATTTTTATACCTGTTTAAATGTCCTGAATATAACATAATCCCAACTGGCTTTAAAATTAATAGAAGAAGCACTATACAAAAAAACACGAACTTTAGAACAATGGGTCTGAACACTATGTTTGTAGACAAGTTAGGGTAGACAAATTAATAGAAAAGTTAGGGTTGAACGACAACGTTTCCGAAAAATTAGGGTGAACTAACTAATCCAAACTATTCCCTTTATTTTCTCTTCAATAGAGCACAGCAAATACCAAATCCCGAAACTTTCCATCCCACAATGGCCTGAGATGCTAAATTGGGAATTTAAATATTGTACCTTACAAAAAAAAATATATAGCACAGGGGAACACTTGTCTTGGAAGTTAGATCAATAGAATGGTGGCCTCGAGGCTTGGTTGAACACTAATAGATAGTTAGGTTTGAACGAAAACTTTTCCGCAAAATTAGGGTGAACTAACTAACCCTAACTATTCCGTTTATTTTAGTCTCTTCAATATAGCACAGGGGAACACACCTGCCTTGGAAGTTCGATCTATAGGGTGGCAGACTCGTGGCCTGGAGGTCGATGGTTCGAATCCCAAGAATAGCAATGATTTAGTGAGGCTATAGTTTGAGTGGTTGTGACAGTCAGGATTCATGCGGTGTTCTTACTGTGACAGCTACCGTACAGGGATTCATGTACCCTATTTCGCTCAAGTCATTGGCTATTGCTGTGTGCATGAGCTTCTTATGAACGTATTCTCACCAAATATATTTACAAAATCAAAAGTATCAACGTAGCTCAAAAACGAAACAGTAATATATACAATTCCATAGTTTAGTTCCACACACTTTAGTTGAAAAGTAAGTGTGGAATATTAAGTATAAATCTTACATACTCATTTACTATCATATTCCAATAAGTGATTAGCTCAGTGGTTAAGCACTCACTTCCCATGCGGAAGGTCCCGGGTTCGATCCCCCGTGCCGACAAAAAATTGTATTCTTAATTTGGTTACAATTGTCTGTAAGTAGCTCCTGTTTCATGGCTACAAAATAAAACGGCTGGGAAACACTCATCTTTTGAAAAAATGAACCAAAATACTTTGGTGAGGTAGCCTAATGTATGGAAAAAGTAAGTGCACACCATTCCATACTCATAATTTATCCCATAAAATATACAAGACCTGTTTGACTCCTGGAGCAAAGGGACTTTTCAGACTTAGCTCGGCAGTATGAACAAGGTATATTCTATTCTATTCTATACCATTGTTGTTGGATTTCACAGAAAGCTCACCTTAGCATTTGTTCCATTCTATAATTCATATTATATTCTATTCTATAATTCATAGAGTGAAATGGACCCGAGAGGTCATTCTACCAGTGAGTCGACTCAGTTGATCTATGGAGTCAACACTTGTCACACCTGCTCCTAATCACTGTGTAGTCACTGTGGCAGAGCGAGTTAGCGCGCTAGGCATTGCACACACATGGTGACCTGGGTTCGATTCCCAGCGGGGGAGGATTTTTTCTGCTCTGTACTTGGATGTTCGGGTCCACTCATACCTCGTGAGGAAAAATGAGTAGTTACTTGTATGAGTAACGACCAGTGGCGGCATTACCAGAGTAAATAGAAATTAATGTAATGGAATAATTCGAAATGTAAAGGAGGCTCTTAGTAATGCTGCGCTACCCACAAAAATTGTGAAGAGGTCTTGTGCTTCACCACAAAGAAATTCGTACATACATACATACACCTGCTCCTAATCTCCATTGTCCCCCACAGAGGCATGCTCGCATGTCCCCGGCCCCCAGGCTGGTGAGGCATCATTGTCCGTGATTTACCATTGACCTCAGCTTTTGTACGGACTGCGACATTCCCCGAGATATACAGAGAGGAGTGAGGAGATACGTACCTACAGAGTGTTTCGAAAGTCAGTCAAAGTAATAAAGATATATCCAAAGTCATTCGATAATAAATAAATGTGTTTCTTTGTGTTATTATATCACAATTTTAGTGGGTAGCGCAGAATTATAGGACTTTTCCATATCTTTAATATCCCAATATCTTATTTTTGCCTATAATTCCACCACTGGTCGCTGCTAACATTAAAGCAGCCACTCATTTTTCCGCACGAGGTATAAGTGGACCTCGAACACAAAAGTACAGAGCAGAAAAAATCCTGCTCTGCTGGGTATCGAACCCAGGTCACCGTGCGTGCAATGCCTAGCGCGCTAACTCACTCGGCCACGGTGACTACTCATGCAATAATGTTGAATGCTGATTTCTGAAACCATTTTAATAATAAAATTGTCTCAAAAATGATTCCATACTTTTTGATGAACTTAAATTTTGAACATCTTGTAGACAGGACCTTAACGGTGATACATACAAGAGTACATACACATACGATAGTACATACAATAACAGTGAGTACATGGGTCATTTACCCATTTAAGCCGGCAAGTTTAGGAGCTTGACCATCAACTAAAGAACGCTTGGGTTTACAAACAGTAAATCATCATATCTATCATCCTAGACCTAGAAACAGGTGATTCAGTAGGAGGTATACTTTCCTTCAAGGATCACGACTGTTCTCACTGTCGTACGCAACGCCAAACAAGAATAATAATATCGCCTTTCTTAATTAGTTTAGCCTGGCTAATTTTGATAAAAGAAATACCATACTATGTTTTTTGGGTATTTATTGACTCAATAAATACCCTTTTCAAGGAGGGTCTTGCTCATATTGTTAAAAAAAATGAACATTCTGTGGTTGTGGTCCCACAAATTTTCAGAGAAATACTGTGAGCCGAGAATGATCTTTTCCTGTTAGAAAATATGTAGTAAGGCGGATTGACAAAGGAACCAGAACCAGTATGATCGCTGTAGTTATGCAATGTCCAGCATGGTGAAGACTTGGTCGGTGACCCCAGGTTCAAACCTTCGTGATGCTGGCTATTCCCGGCCCAACACAGACAGAGTGAGGTTGATATGAGTATAAGGATTGTAAATTTCCTGCGCATGGAGGCTAAAACCCACGTCTCGAAATGACCATGCTGTACAAAGGGACGTTAAATCCCAGTAAATTTGGTATAACATTTTAGTGGAACTATGTTGTGTTAGTTCAAATCCATTCGGCGTAGTTCACGCCGCTACCGTTACTAACACAAGAAAAACAATGGCAGTTAAATGAAGCAAAAGTCAATTATTCCTCCCAACTGCCATTACAAATGAACCGGTCGTTAATTTTGCTCATCAATTTCTGACAGATGTATGCCGCACTGCCGTCTCTATCTATGTCTAGATTGTCTAGCAAGTCATTGAATTGGTCATGGAGCCTCTTCGTGTGCTCTAACCTTCAAGGAGGTTGCAATTAACGTCATCAAAAGTGAAGCATGGACACCAATAGGTATTGTTTCCAGGAGCTGAATGCTGGTCAGAAGAGAGGATGTTTCAAATGTTATTACTATTATTTATTATGTATGCACGTCAAAACACTGACTCATTCATTCACTGTTCATTATTATCAATGTTTTAATAATTATAAATCCGTGTCCATGAGATAGGAACAGAAACCTTCTTTCTTGTCCATGGATTCTATTTGAAACATCCTGATTTTAGTCATCTCTGTATCACTGAACGCTGTATCTCTGAGTTCGATCCCCGGGCGGAGCAGACTTTTCGCACAGAAAATTCTGTTCCCTCCGAACACGTGAGGCTAGCAATTCCGGCCCTACCCAGGCTAGGTGAGGTTAATGTGGGTAGCTGGTACGATTCCCAGCGAATGGAGGGTAAAACCCCCGTCCTAATCCAGGACGTAAAATTAAGTAGAATCGTTGGCGTTAGGAAGGGCATCCAGCCGTAAAAATGTGCCAAAACCAACCAACCTCATGAGGTTGAACAACGTCGACCCTGGTTAAGTGGGATAAGACAGAGTAAAAGAAGATAGCCGTTCTGAGCCAGTCATTGGTAACCATACGAAATTATACGAAAGCTCAATCCAACTTGCGGTTCTCGAGTTATAGATAGCGTTCTAAAAATATTTATTTTATTTATTTATTTATTTACACTTTATTTATTTTTACAAAACAATCATCAACAAGGATAACAATAATTTTAAAAAAAACTTAGAAATATGTACAAAAAAAATAATAATAATAAAGATCAATGTTAATTTTTAATTACAATTGTTTTGTAACCCGGGGCGAAGTTAATGCCTTAGGCATTCTCTGCCACTTAACCCCGGGGACACACTCAGCCACACTGTAATGACACGGTCCACCCCTCACCTATCCTTTTAAGGACGCCGGATGTCCAGACCACCCGGTAGCCGGTCCAGTGGGAAATGAAGATGGGTCTACCTGCTAGGCCAAGTATTCAGGCATTAGAAAGTGCGGTTGGTCTTGGAGAAGGATGTAGTTATGCTGATAACATATCTCGCTGCGATGGTACGGCGGGGTCTGGTATCTGAGTACGAGAATCTACGACCAGTTCGTGTGGTATCCCAGTATGCTACCAGGTCTCTGAGTGCTGGGATTCTTGGTAAATGGCGTGTCTTTAAGTAAACTCGAAACGAATGAGATAGGTAAACTCTTTGAGATATTGGTGTTATGTAAACAGAGCATTCTCTACTCATTCTTCGACTTATCCTGTTGAAACTTTTAGTCTTTTCAATCTCGCATCCAACGATTTTCAGATCTTGAGTGAGATGTCAGCCTCTTGGCAAAAAAAAGGTGATCCGTTTTGGAGCTATACAATATTATTTTACAAATTTACAAATTGATTGAGGAACTGGAAATGTACTGAAATCTTGTAAACAGATAGTTTAGAAGTCAGTCGTACAATGGGTACAGAAAATCTTCATTACTTGTCCAAATCTTACATTTTTACATCCATCTTACATTTGTATGTGCATTGAACATTAGTTATGTACATATACAAGACAATACTCGTATGTTTGCATTATATTGTGTATGTGTTAAATGACGGGACACGTGACCACAGCATACGGCGGGTGTTTACCATATCCGCTATCTAACATATCTATGTTAGCAACTCATCGCAAACACCAGATCTACAAGATTTACATGTCAACAAACATGTGCAGTGTACACACAATACAAGCGGTCTAGCTGTGTCTACAACATGAGATGGTGCTATCACTGCAGTTTCTTATGTAGTAAACACAGATTGCAAGGATTCGAATATGAACAGGGTGCTTCTTTCAGATTCGCCGAAACTGCACAGTTTTTGACAGTTTTACTCGCCAAGTAGCACTCGCCAACAGGCCTATATTAACACGAAACAGAGTTTATATGTATTCTGTTTTTCTAGGTCACACGAAAAGGGGGATTTACCCTCCATTCACTGGAAACTGACAATTACCCACATTAATGTCAACCAGCTTGGTTAGGGACAGGAATACCCGGCATCACGAGGATTGCGAATTTGAATGGTTGCCCATCCAAGTTCGAAACTAGCTGGTCGTTGCTTAACTGCAGTGATGAGCTGGTGTATTCAACGTGCCATCGACGGGCGACGTTGCACCGGCTAACCTGATGCTGAATTAAACAAAGCCCTGTTCCTGACAACCAGGAGAGGACAAATGACTGACCATTTACTGTGTATCGTTTTTTTTTTTTAAGAGTTGACGTAATGGATATTAATTGTTGATAAATCATAGAACAAAGGCCTCATCGAGCCCTTGGTTGACATTGTATCATTGACGTGTATCGTTGTCCCTAGTTGACTCTGTATATTTGACGTTAATCATGACTCCCTGACAAGGGGAAGGACAGGCCAGAGCATCGAACCTGGTTCAAGGTTGTGCAAATCAGTCAGCCTGAACCTTCGCCCGACAGACACCAGCTCAGTAATTAGCTAACCGATGGTTAAACAAGTGATGATACGATAGTTAAACAAATAATGATACGATTGTTTAAAAAATATTTTCTTTCTTTACTTTGATATATCTGAACAAATTTTCGAGAAAATATTTTCTTCTTGGTTCAAAGTTGTCTTCAACTGCATGGTCATATCACGACGTGGGTTTTACCCTCCATTGGCTGGAAACTCACAAACCAGGTACTCAAATTAACCTCACCCAGCCTGAGTGGAGATGGAATAACCAGCATCACGAGGTCGAATGGTCACTCATCTAAGTTCTAACCTCACTGGATGTTGCACTTCAGTGACAGAACGAGTTAAAGCTTCTTGAAATTGAATCGTTCAAATTCTGACATGATACAAAAAATTAAGATTCCTTGTCCGATTCATTTAATTCTTATTTTTAATGAACATTTATTTAAAGAGAGGTCTATAACAATCTAAGTCCTTGCCCCTTTTAATTTTTATATTTATTTAAAATAAATGCACTACACATTTGGCACAGTGCCACACTGCCACATAGGAACCATGAGGGGAATGTTGAAAAATTGAATTTCTGAACAAATTTCCGAGAAAACATCACCTTGCAAAAAGACTAGTGCAAAAACTTTATTGGATTGAACTCTAAACTAAATTTCTTGCTAAGCGAATTACCAAGTATCCAGAAACCTTTGCGTCATAGTGATGTAACTTTCAGGTTAATCAAGTTGCAATAATTTGAGCAGATAACTTTATTATTCGATAGTAGAATAATTCCTCGGTGAATGCAGTTACTCAAACATTTTACTTCAAAGTTGATACACATGACAACATAATTTATGTAAATATTCCTGCATGCTGCCGCAATTTGCTTAGAGCTTATAATTTTTTCTATTCATTTTGATTGACTTCCTTATTATCAAATCAAAAATGGATATAATAATCCTCATTTTAGCAAATCGCCATGGACATTTGCTACATTCGGACCATAAATTATGTAAGAAGTTCCACCCTTGGTTATCAGCATCAGGACCATTTTCAAATTCTTCATACTTGAACTTTCAACTTACAAGAATTTCTTGTCAAGGAGATTGGGTAACAGTAAAAACTCTTTTACCTTACCACTTACAAGAAATGCATGCGAAAAAGGTGATTGTTTGACCAACTCAACCAACTGATTTAACCAATATTAACTTATGCACATTTCTAAATGAGATGGCAAAAAAATGTTTCCAGTACTACCACCATAGTTCTGGGATCAAGAAAGAAGCATCCTCGTCATGCTGGTTGTTCTCGGCCCCACTCAGGCTAGGTGATCAAAGAGTTTTAGCGGATTGAGCCGTCAGAAATGATGCCACAGAAGGGCGAAACACTATATCCTGACGGTGACTGTGACTCCCGCATAAGATCTGTGAAGATTATCAATAAGATTTTCCTACTCATGAAAAAAGGACAAAGTTTGACGTATACAATCAACTGATTGGTTAAACAATAAGAACTTATAGATGTGTGAGATGGCTCTGTCTTTCGTTCTGTGTATTCTGGACAGCTCTCATCTGTCGAGACCCCAGAGGCAGAAACAATTGTTTTGGAATATTGAAGTTAAACATGATAGAAACGATGAAGAAATTCTTTTTGAAAAATAAAAAGACTTTGTACAGATTGTATACATCAGTCAGTCAAAAGTCAAATCAGAAAAGTGAGAAGTTGTGATACTGGTAATAATAGATGTGAAACGTATGATATATTCAACACAACTTACAATTCTCTCAATGCCTACGGATATGCAAGTATGAGAAATTGAGAAGCTGTAACTTTCTCTTCATTTTTTCTCACGGACAAATGGATTTTTGACGGCTCAATTGATGGAAAACACCATCATCGTTTACAGAACAAGGTAATCATATGTATTTGTATTTATTACAGTAAAGATGACATAAGATCCATACTTATTCAAAGACAAACTTATCAATACAGTCGAACCTGAAAATGCGAGAAAAAATTCCAGCTCAAATTTACCTTTTTACGACATAATTTCCAACGACATAAATTACGTTATTTTCCAACCTTATGTCGACCCTACTTGAGTGGGAAAAGACGTAGGAAAAGAAGAGCATAATGGAAAATAACCTCTTTATAAGAGAAACCTGGATATAAGAGTTCTCTTATATCCACAATGGACTGTACTTCCCATGCTTTGGACTGTAACTATTGACCCCAGGTCCGAGTCTGTTGCCATGTCCAATGTCCATCAATGTTACTGACGTCTGTTGTTTACAAAAACCAATTTTAATTTCTGACAAAAAAAGTTCAAGTTCGATTTGATCTTCTCTGGCGCACAGAAAACACAAACTTATTTATTTATTTCTTGTAAGAAGGAAGTATTATAATTCTAATAAACTCAGACACCAGTATGAATTGTAGGTATAGCTAGATTAGCTCGGTCTCTTTAGTCCCACTGTCAGACTAGTCGTCTGCTCTGTTTTTGTGCTATAGTCAGACTTCTGACTCATTATAATTACTTTCTATAATAATATTACCTAAACCTGAAAGATATTATATAAAATATTGCAATCGGTCTTTTTCTTCGAAATTGAGCTGACAACATTTTTGAACCTGGGTTACAGCCGTATTTATGAAGAGAAAACGCCGTTTGAACAAAGTTTCAAGCATGATTTCCTCTAATATTATTGGCCAATACCTTGCTTGAGACATTGCTCAGACATAATTCGCTGTTCATAAGTACGTTTGTTAGTATTTACTGACTAATAAGAAAAACTCTCCTAATTCCAAAAGTCCTTTTTATGCAATACATGTTTTCAGTCTCAGAACCCGACTATTGGTCTACTCCGTGTTTATTCCATAGTTTGAGCTACAGATCCCCTATTTCCTGGAATATTCTGATAAGAACACTGTCAAAAAAACAAACTGTAATCGAAAGTCGTGTGATGTTTCACACCAGTATATTTTTATATCCCCTGGGCCAGAGTACCGCTCTCTGTGACAGCTTTTGTGGCCGCGATGTTCAAGAGATATATCATAAAATAAGTAACAATTCGTCACAGCGTTCTTTGCTTGAGTGGAACCTCTGATTTCGAATTACAGTAAAACTATGGCGTTTCGTCGTCTGTTTCCTAGAGAAAGTCTACCGGCTATGCTAATAAAGTTAATATTCTCCGTGCTCATATTAATGAGTAATCATTTCATTACGGGATGTGTGAATGTAAAAGTATTCTTGGGCCAGAACTTGTTTACTTAGGTAAATTTCATTTCTCTTTCATAAGATGATGTAAAACATTGTTGATCGCTTCAATAAGGGGATCACGAATGAATCTTGTTTGGTGTTCATGGATGAATAAGGAAACTACAACGATGGCATAATAATGGAACTTTCTTTTGTCCCTCAAGTAACTTGGTGAGTAAGGCACCCCTTACTCACCAAGGGTAGGGAAATTTATTTGCTAAACAAAATACCATGGAGGTTTTTTTTTTTTTTTTTTTTTTTTTTTAACATACGGAAAAGTACCGTTGTATAATAACATTTTAAGTATTAACATAAAAATACAGTAAAATTACACATAAACACTACACTATACTATGTTTAACTAAGAAAAGTAAAACTGAACATAATTTCACATTAGAAATTTGGGGGGGGGGGGGGGGGGGGGGGGGGGGGGGGGGGGGGGGGGGGGGGGGGGGGAGGGAGAGAAATAAATACATAAATAATTATAAATCATGGGTAATAAATCCATAATAGACTATCCATCAATATGGCTACTATTATAACCTTCATAAGCATGTAAGAAGAAAAATGAATCTGTTCTTATGATTTACTCTGTGCTAAAACTAACAAAGATGGCCGATTTGATGGGACAGGTTTGAGGCATAGAGACGAGTCCTCCATTACTTATTTCTACAAAATATGAAAACCCTGGAGTTTTCCCTGACAGTGGCAGACAATTCGTGACACAGTTTCTGCCGTGACGTCACTGTCCACATTCAAGTCGAATTTCAGACAAGAATGCAAAAACCTGACTTGGATATCGAACAGAATGATCAAACCAGTTATTGAGAGTTTTTTTTTATATTTCTTGCAATTTATACGAATAGTTCGACTTTCTCCCGACCACATTCGAATTCTTCAAGAGGTTCAAGAGGGGAAGAAATGGTTTTGAGATGGGGAATCAATCGATTGAACATTGTGGTCTAATTAATTATATGGATGTGACAATTATGACCAATTATTGGTTTGATTATTGAATACAATTACAGTCAAATAATACATAAATTAAGAGTTAAAATGAAAAATTAGACAATTATAGAAATATCAAAGTGCCATCAAAGGAACTATGAGTGCAAGAACCTAACAACCTCAATCATGAACCACGAGGCAGAGGTTGACCCCACGTATAGGTTTGAGAAAAGGCAGAGTAAAAGAAGAGAAATAGCAAACGAACAGGTGATGCTGGCTGGCATTTACGGCCCAACCCCAGACTGGTCAAGTGGGTAAGAGCCGGTACAATTCCTAGCGATTGAAGGATAAAAATCCTCCGTCCTAAATAACCCATTTCAGGAAATTAAAACCAAAAATGGAATCTTGGGCACGGCAAAGGTCCAGCTATACATTTATACAAATAGTTGAAAAGATCCACTTTCGACCATCTCACGAGCACATTGGAATTCTTTGAGTACTGTTTTTTCTTTTGACGCAACAGAAAAGATTTACAAGATTCAGGGAATATTATAGAAAGCGGGATTTAGGAAATACATATTTTGGTCTAGGGTTATCACTTCTCTGTTTTTTTTTTTAATGGGGTTAACGTCGCTTTTAACTGCCATGGTCATATCACGACGGGGTTTTACCCTCCATTCGCAGGAAACTCACAAACCTGCTACTCACATTGACCTCACCCAGCCTGAGTGATCACTTCTCTGTTAATCACAATGTTATATTTCAAAAAGGCCGTTCTAAAATTCGCCCCACCTGGTACTTGAACTACTGACCTCCAGGTTTACGAGTCCACTACCTCAACAATCAAACTACTGAGATCGGTTGTGTGTATTGTCACATGTACTCAAACCCGCCTTACTAAATTTCGGCATGCTTGGAACTCGAACCACCAACCTCCAGGTTACGAGTGCCTCAGAGAGCTTCTGAGGCGAGGATGAGAAACACAACTGAGCGGTGACCAGAGCTGTGGATTCTCCGGGTCTCTTCTTATCACGACGCTGCGGTCGCAATGGCCCTAGGCTTCCAACAAATTCCAGAGTCCAGACCTTGGTTCTAACTGTTTCCAGTCATCAATAACACCGGTTACTCACCGGAGATCAAGTCAACGCCTGCATCTATTGCACCGGCAATTTCATCTGCAAACAGTGCCAGACATGATACAGTTTGCGTAAATCGATTAAATTTTGAAAATAGATCTACCGGTAACAATGGGTAATTGTATACCTGTAATGGGGTAATTAACAGCGATAAATCACAAATTATTTGCACTTAGTTTATTAAAATCATATTTGTGTAGATCACTTTACTTCAAATGTCACAACTACTGCAAATCACGTAAAATTTTTACCGAAATTGGGACTGGAACCACCAACGTCTAGGATACAAGTCCGTCGCCTTATCGATCAAGATCCGGAGGTTGGTCAATTAGTTTATGATGTTTAAGAGGAAGCATTTTCAGTGATTTCATTTTCATGAATTTTTCGCTGTCACCACTTGGGCTGTGGAAATGGAACAGCCGAAACTGCATTGGTGGCTGAGTGGTTAAGATGCTAATCCGGTAATCCAGGTAGCGCAGAGATTTGTTGGTTCAAATCCCACCCAACGCATGATTTTTTTCTCATTTGAGGCTTTGACCTAAACAACTACTGGAATAATGGGACTCTTTAGTTCGTATCGGGCAGTATAAATCATTGTCCATTAATTTACCAGAGTGTCTACGATCAAGTCGCCTGGTGTGAGTATAATATTAGTGGTAGACTTGATTGTCCATCGTATTTTCTCCCGTGGCAATTCCCCTTGGTGATCCCATCAATAATCTAATGGGAAAACACTTTTAGGGTTTTGGAATGGTTTCCAAACGGTCACTATAGCACATTGTGAACTGAGCTCACAGGAATCGACTGGTTGGAGATGTTAACACCCCTCCACCATTTATTATTATTACTATCCCAGTAATACATTATTATTCTTATAGCAGATATACCCTAATACTCCATTTGAGATTTAAAAAGAGAGATTTTTTTTATCTAACATTTCTTCAACATCGACTATTGCACTGATGAATGTGGCTGTAAATTACCTAATCGAATTATATTTCTCAGTATCCATTTCTCACTTGAGTGTTGCACTTGAGTGTAACACTTGCATTGTGCTCATGAGTATGATAAGGAACTGCTATCACCTCCACTAGTGTGAGAAGTGGCTCAGTGAGTAGGCACACGCATGAAATTGTGGCCCAACTCTCACTACCAATTTGATCTCGAACTAAAATGATCTCCGGAATGGATTATTTTTTTAAAAGGAAAAATGTAGAAATATGAATAACATTTAATAATAATGCTTTTTCTTTGTGTTATTATGTCACAATTTTAGTGGGTAGCCCAGAATCATAGGACTTTACCACTTTAATTTTACAATATCTTGTATTTTTTGCCTATGATTCTGGCACTGGTCGCTGCTTCACATCAAAGCAGCTACTCATTTTTCCTCACGAGGTATGAGTGGACCCCAAACATCCAAGTACAGACATTTCACACACAAAATACAAATTTTCCAATTTCTACATGTTATTCATATAGTACCACAGCCAGACTACTGGTCTACTTGCTATTTCAAAGTTCACTAGGTTGACGAACTACTGATATCTTTATCCTTATTTTAGCCCCCCAGCGAGACTACTTGTCTACTGCCTGTTTATAGTCCCTCAGCCAGCCTACTGGTCTCTTTATCCCTATTTAAGTCCCCCAGCCAGACTACTTGTCTATTCCCTGTTGTAGTCCCTCAGCCAGACTACTGGTCTACTTGCTATTTCAAAGTTCCCTAGGTTGACGAACTACTGATCTCTTTATACCTATTTTAGTCCCCCGGCCAGACTACTTGTGTACTCTGTGTTAAAATCCCAAAGACCTACCTCATATCTATTAATTTCATTTTCAGCCCGAGTAACAAATCTAACATATTAGATGTAATGAGGTTATGTGAACATGTCTGAGCCAAGTATGGCTTCATCATTTGTAAACCTACCTATGCATACCTTCCCATGACGTCACTCCTACTGTATGGGAGAGCTTACCTCATCCTACTATTAATTAACCTGAGGTAATTTCACTGCTATTGCCTAGAATTAGTTGCCTATACGTAGATATATTTGACGATAAATTAAAGTGTAAATGTGTTCCAAAAATTGATTGAGGTGAGATTCCTAAAATAAAGTTGTCACAGGGAGCTATCTATTTTTTAATAAATTGTTTCATATCAATATCTTTTACTAGATTATTTCCTAAACTATTTCATATCAACGTCTTTTAATAGATTCTTTCCTAAATTGTTTCATGTCAACATCCTTTACTAGATTCTTTCCTAATTTGTTTTATGTCAACATCTTTTACTAGATTCTTTCCTAAATTGTTTCAGCCAAGGTTGTTCGACACACCGCAGAGCTATTTTCATGATAATTTGATAATGATTGTGGATGATGATATTAGGATTTCAATGATAAAGTCCTTATTAAGATGGTTGCGTTGGTGGCAATGTAGAAAATGATTGTAGAGAAAATGGAGATGTATTAGAATTAAGAAATTATATTATTTAAATAAGCATTAACTGATGATGATTAAGATGGTTATGGATGGGTTTATAAGGATGGTGATGTTGTTGTTAGTGTGGAAAAGGAGATGATGAAATAGAACCAAGCAACTATCGTATTTAAATATACACAAAAGTGAAGTTTTCGCATTTCATAAGGACAGTTGGCAGGAGATTCTAATCATTTCAAAAGACAGAATGGCAAAAACTAAGTTCAAATTGATGGACATTTTTTAATACTTCAGTTGAATATAGGTCTCGATTTCGAGCGTTAGAAAAAGTTAAAAGTTAACATATTTGTGTTAATCACTTTCGATTACTACTCAAACTCGCTTTAACTAAATCTACGCTGAAACCGCGACTCGAACCACCGACGCGTCGGTGGTTCAAGTCGCGGTTACAAACAAGGTTACAAGGCCGCCGCCTTATCGATCAAGCTACGGAGGTCGGTGATTTTGAGTACTATTTCAAGTAGGGAAATGTAAGAGGTGTCTTGAATTTGCCCCAGTTTAAAGTGGCCCAGACAGACTACTGGTTTAATCCCTGTTTAAAGTGCCCCATACAGAAAACTGGTCTATTCCCTGTTTAAAGTGCCCCAGACAGACTACTGGTCTATTCCCTGTTTATAGAACTTCAGCCAGACTACTGGACTACTCCCTATTTATTTGAAGTACCCCAGATAGGGCAAATTTTCAAAATATTTCTCACGACTGGTTCATAATATTTAACTGACCACAACCTAATATTGTCTATTAAGATAGCCTTCCACTAGACTTCACTACAGGGAAGAAAAAAATAATTTACATTTTATACACCCTGTATACAATAGCAGAGAAATCAAACACCTCGGCCGAGGTGTGAAGAACGCCTATACAAAGAAAGAGACAGCCCGGCAGAGTGTAAGGTTACGGAAAACATAGTTCCCATGAATTTCATGTACTTTCAGCCAGCGAAAAGTGCAACATGAATTTCAAAAATCGCGATTTTTATTGCAGAAATGGGCTCTACGTTGAAAAATAAGTTGATTTGACTCTTTGTTTGACTTCCTAGGCCAACGGGAACCCTATTTCCGAGACCCCGAACAATCGTGAAAGACATGAAAAGATTCATAATTTTTTTTTTTTTTTCCGTTTTTTTTTTTCATACGGATCCTTTGAGACCCGACTTCGTGTCCTTAACATGGCACTGAAGATTAAGTGAGGTGTCCAAAGTGATCAAGATATAATGGAGATGAGCCCGGACCAAAAAAAAATTCTAATTATAAGCGGGCGGCCCATTTGGGCGGCCTCGGGTTTTGGGAGCCCAAATCGGGAATTGAAGGATAATACTAGTCTTAAGTGGTATCAAATGAAAGATCTTGATGAGCAGATACCAAATTTATTGATTTTATTCCTTCATCCGGTCCACTGGGTGGCACCTGGTGGCCTTTTCATTTTCTTTGGCGGGTAGGTACCTTCGAATTCTTAGCTTAGTGGTCAGATCTTGGCCAGTATGTATTTTTCGAGATGACCTCGCTCTCTCACTGCAAAATTTTAAAGTTTAAGTTTCCAAGTATTAATTTAGTTCATTTTCCGTCCGTTTCTGTAGAAGATAACTTTGTCTATTGGTAGCTTGCTCGACCTGCCACCCAGTGAGCATGGGTTCGAATCCTGGCGGGGACGAAGTTTTTTAGCTCTACTATATTTTCAATTTGGGCTTAACGTTGTTTTGTTTTTCCGATCTTTATATTTGATCTTCATGACGACCCCATTACCCTCGCGAGGAAAATTTTAGAAGTTGCAGAATTGGACAATGACCTGTGGCGGCATTACGAGAAAGGCATTTCGACGTGGAATAGGTACTGAAGATGCATTACTTGACTTAACAACATACTTACATAGTAAACATAGACGACAATAAAAAAGTAATCGCCATTTTTCTTGACATTTCAAAAGCATATGACTCCATAAAACATTCGACATTACTGACACAACTAAAAAAATTAGGACTAACAGACAAAGTACTTAAATGGTTTGACTCCTACTTGACTGACCGAACACAAAAACTGAAATTGAATTCTCAGTTATCTGAGAGTGTAGAGTGTCGTGCTTTTTCAATTCCGCAGGGTACAATACTTGGTCCTTGTTTGTTTAATTGTTTTATTAATTCTCTCCTGGAATAAGCAAGGGTCAAGTATTTTGCTATGCAGATGACACAGTACTATGCTACTCATCAAATAACTGGGAAGAGACTCACCGACTCGCATCTACTGACCTGACAAACATTCAAAACTGGTATTTACAAATGTCCCTACAAATCAATCTTTCCAAGTCTCATTACATGACTATTTCATCAGACAAAAGAGGACAACCATTAACATCAACAATACAATTAACTGACATTGAAAACAAAACAATAACATTACAAAAACTGACAAACATACGTTACTTAGGTGTTACACTTGACGAAAACTTAAAATGGACAGCACATATTACTTCACTTAAAAACAAACTACGATACTTGACTTATGTTTTCTACAACCTAAACCAAGTTTGTAATGATACACTACTTCGCGAAGTATATTTCGCGTTAGTTCAATCACTCTTACAATATTGTATCACAGCTTGGGGAGGGGCGTATGAAAATATAAAGACTCAACTTAGAAGGACTCAAAATATACTACTCAGAACTATACTAAAAAAAGACAGACTTTTTCATACTGACCAACTATACGAACTATTTAACGTTCCAACACTAGATGACATTTACATTTACAAAACAAGTACTTTCGCAATAAAGAAAAAACATACCTGGACTATAAACCCTAACACATACACCACAAGACAGACTGGACAAATGATACAAACACTCAAACACAAATCACTGACAAAAAGACATTTTTCATACGTAGGTAGCAAAATTTTAATGAGATACCTGAAGATATAAAGGACAATCCAATTTTAACAATTTTAAAATACAGACTGAAACAATGGCTGTCTATTAACAATAATAAAAATAAAAATCTTAAATATTTTAAAATAACAATTTTTCCCTAATTATTTGAATGTATAAGTACTCAATAAAACAGACATAACAATCAAAAACACTCCACACATAACATAAAAACATTTTTTAACATCTTCAAAATTTATAATATAATATATATATATATTTTTTTTTTTTTTTTTTAAACTACAAGGACAGTTTTAAATAATAATATAATTATAATAAAAAGTGGCCTAACACATGCTTTGCATAATTGGCCACTTAACTTGCCATGTTCCTAATTTTCGTTTTATTAATAAGTTATTTTTTACATTTAAATTTTATTTATGAAGATGAAAGAATTTGTTCAATAAAAAATAATCTTTTGAAAGTAACAAAAAAAAAAAAAAAAAAAAAATTTTGGACAATCATGGTTGGATGGAGATAAAATAATGATGAATTATGTAGCTCTCATAATGTCGATGCTACTCACTAAAAGTTGTAACAAAGTAGTGACTTTGGCCAAGTGGGTAGCATACTAGGCTTGGGTTCGATCCCCTTGAGGGAAGTTTTTTTATTATCTGTCCATTATGTCTGGGGTACACTCATACCTCGTGAGGTATTGATAAGGGACTTCACAACCGAGTTCTCTCCCGCTCATGGTTTTATCAACACCAAATTGTCTCCGGTCGCGTCGCTTGCATTTTTACCTGATTTTATACCTAAATAGTTTAGGCCTAGCATAAAAATTATAATCGAAACACCTAGGAATCATTGATATAGACCTGAGGCATGGCCTTCTATGTATTTTTCCTAACCCTATGATAAACCCAAGGCATGGCCTTCTATATATTTACCTAACCCTATTATAATCCCGAGTCATTGCCTTCTATGTATTATCCTTAACCCTATAATTATACTATATTCCTGAGGCATGGCCTTCTATGTATTTTACCTAACTCTACTAAACACTGAAGGCATTGCCTTTCATTAGTTAGAGATTTAAAAGATTTCCTTATAAAAGGCCCATTCTTATATAAAAATAATAATTTTTATAGTTTTTCATTTTCTTAAATACCTAATGTAAAAAAGCATGGTCTTATTTCCGGGAGAGATACTCGTGGTGACCCCTGCAACAAGCCGGAGGGAATTCGGGTAAGAAAAGGTCAACGGGAGAGAACTCATTACCTCACCTTGATAAGGTGATTACAAATTAATTTCTTTGGCATTTGTAAATCCAGGTGTTTTAGTGTCCCTCATAGGAGGCTCCGAGGTCTATTTAGCATTGAAAGATAAACCTAATCATGTGGAGAATAGAATCAAAAGAATCTTGCATTGCAAATTTATATATTATTTACTCACTTTGGGGACTTAGGGGGCCAAATCTGTGATCCAAATACATATTGACCTTAGAAAAATTAAATACGTACTGCTAAAAATATATCTTAAAAAAGACAACTTGGTACATTCACATTTTCCCAGCTTATTTACTTTTGTTATTCGTAATGTTTCAGTAGTGTATGAACCTATATTTTCGTACAAAAAGAACTGATATCCCCCCAAAAACACCACTTCGTGGTTAAAAAAAGAAGAACGCCTCACTCAAAGAATGATTATAATTAGCTAAAAATAAATGATATCAAATTGAGAACACCTTGTCCCCTCTCTTTCTATATCTCTGCACTCCTCTCTGAATTTATTCCTCTTATGTTTAGCTTTATTTATCCTTTCTAGGGGTCATCCCAAACTCTATTTCTCTTTAAATTTACTTGTTGCACGGCAATAAAAAATGGCGGTCGCGGTGTAATTTTCTGGATTCAAATCAAATAACTTCAGAAAAATCATACTCCGACCGCCATTTTTTATTGCCGTGCAACAAGTAAATTTAAAGAGAAATAGAGTTTGGGATGACCCCTAGAAAGGATAAATAAAGCTAAACATAAGAGGAATAAATTCAGAGAGGAGTGCAGAGATATAGAAAGAGAGGGGACAAGGTGTTCTCAATTTGATATCATTTATTTTTAGCTAATTATAATCATTCTTTGAGTGAGGCGTTCTTCTTTTTTTAACCACGAAGTGGTGTTTTTGGGGGTAAGGTTATAAGATATGGGTTGTTTATTTCATCAAAGCAGATGCATGGCTATTGTTTCTAAATAAGCCATTACACAGGGTATTGAATCGATTGATCTCTATTGTATAAGGCCTAACAATCTGACACCCCCCATATAAGGTTGACAAAACAAAAGTCAAGATCATGTGTCCATGTCCACTAATAAGGAAGGTGTTATTGTCTCGCCACCCACTTATGACACTTATTGTCCTGGAAAGATATAATTTATTGTTTCGTACACCCTAATGTCGTGAGATAAATACTTAGACTAGTAGCTATGAATAGGTCTCAATGGTCTGGTTGTCCTAGCTCCAAACGATTCTATAAATAAACAAGAACTGATTTGCTGTAAACAATTAGTTGAGGTACTTGTTCATTTGTATATGAATGGGTATTTGAGCAAATGAGCACGCTCGTTTGTTTTCGCATGGAAAACAAAAACTCTTTTTGCTAGATTCAGAATTTAAAGGCTCCTGTTGATTTCCTATTAGGATTTGGCATGGAATATTTCGCTCATTTCTTTTGGTGACATTGCAATTCTAGCAAGCGAAAATTTAAGTTACCTAAAAAAAATTTACCTTTGAATGGGCCGCACTTTTTTGTCTGACTGCACTACATCTCTGAGATTCACAATCTCAGAGATGTAAAAACTGAAATTTTGGAACACATTATTTTCACAATTGAGGAATTAATAAGATTTAAAAAGCTCCTGCTCTAAAACCAAGATATAGTCATTTTCCCACCTTCTTTTCTCTTCGTTAGACAAGTATAAAAGACCGACTAGTCACTCGACCGACTCTGAGCAGGAAGGTCTCGAGTCTAAGGGCGGAATTAATAGAAGACGTTTTTGTAAAACCTCTGTGGCGCTAAGTCACGGATTGCGTACTATGTAAGATAGGGAACCGACGCTTAGCAATGACTTGTGATTTAGAATTTGTCTATTATTTTCGCCCTAAGTCAAGTCAAAATTATTATCTTTTTTTTTTGGTGAACGACCATGGTGACAAAAATTTGTATTTACCCAATTAAATTCCTATTGAGGTAAACATTCTCTGGGGGTCACCAGGTATCACAAGCATGTGAGTAGAAAAGTAAATTGTGAGAGGGAGAAGAGAGAGGACGGAGAGAACTTTTAGTACCAGACTACCTTAACTAGAAATAACTTGGATATAAAAGTTGAAGTAACGGTACATTTGTGGAAGGCAGGCGAATTCGATTTTAGAGACCGTACTTAACTGCTTAACTCCCCGTCAAACACCTCTAATTATATGCACTCTCTTACATACATAACATAGACATATGATAGTACATTTCGTTTAACTAAGTAACTTCTTCTTTCACTCTGCCTTTTGCCAAACTTTCTTCAGGTCAGTTTTTTTATTATTTAATATTTTAATATTACTATTGTGACAAACTAGGATGGTACAATTTCAAGAAAAGCGGCGATGTTCCTATCGGGTTGAGGGAAATTCCATAACCTGCTGCTCTGAGTTCATGTGTTGTAGTTCGCCCATCCCGTCGTATGCCTCCCCTCTGATGGGCGAGAAGTGACACAATACTTATCATTTAGATGCTGAGTCAACATGAGCGCACCGGAAGGCATCCCGTACAAACAAATGTAACCAAATTTTGCATATATTTTTTTTTGTCGGCTCTCGGGTTCGAAACCCAACTATCCAGACTCGTATCCTGGAAGTCGATGGTTCGACTTCTCGCCCAGATGTATGGTAACACATTTATGTATAAGTACCTAATTGTTACATTTGTTACAACACTCTTGTCATAAAATACTAAAATAAATCATTACAATTTTAAAAAATACCGTAAAAATGTAAATTATTAATGCTTGATTTTTTTTTCTTTTTTTTACTTTAGTCTGTGGCTCAGTGGTTAAGAGCATGGGTTACTGACCCGGAGGTTGCAGGTTCGAATCCCGGCCGGAGCGGAAATTTCTGACCGAAATTTTCCGTTTCCGGAATGGCATGGATGTAAAAGTAAAGTGCCCTGAAGTAATGCGAAAGCGGTTGCGGGGCACAACTACCTTTTAAAAAATAAAATAAAAATATCACGGTGCTGATGGTTAAAACATTGTTCTATTAATCTTTTATTACATAATACTGAAAGACAAAGCTTTAGGTTGTGGATTAATAGATAAATAAACCTACAGAGAGTAGGGTCTTCTAGACGGTGGAATTATTGGAAAAAATCATGAACAACACCTTCATTAATAATATGAGTGTTTTCTTCTAGTCTAAAGAGTTCTAGTGTCTAGAGTCAATTTTCCCAGCCCAAAGTAGGCTGGGTGAGGTGAATGAGGATAGCAGGTTTGTAGGTTTAGAACGAATAGAGGGTAAGGTTAAGCAAAATAATAATAATAATTATACTATAATACGTAATAATAATAATAATAATAATAATAATGTTCTAAGGTCACAATTAATGTGTTATAAAGACCCTTTCATATTTCAGCTGGTGGGATTGAAAAGCAAATTTCAGCTCTTTATAAATCACAAGACTAGTCAGGTGAAGTAATCACTAAGTAAAATTAAGGCTTTTGATCAAAAGACAAATAATAAAGTAATGTTAAACCAAATAAAGGAAAATAACAATAAAACCGGCGACTAATAAATTTCAAAAACACCAGAGATTGTACTTGTTTCCTACAAGAGTGAGAAGAAAAAAAACATACGCAGAGCTGCTATGAAACTCTTAGGTTAAAAAACTACCAAAACTACAGAAACCACAGAAGATTCGTTCTCCGAATGCCCTATATGAGACCTAAAACCCACAGGATAGTAATTACTTACTTAAATAATCCGTCTACACCGCATTCCAATCCAATAGAGGAAAATCCACAACACACCACCAAGGTTGAATTAAACTCAAAGGATAAACAAATACCCTAAAAATAAAAACAATGAAAAAACTTGTAAAAATCGCGTTGTAAATTCACACTAACACTGAGATAACTGAAAAGTTGGATTTTTTTTTAATTTTTTTTTGGTAAAAAATATTTACAGTTACTTCCGACGTAAACAAAAAACACCGGTCGCCATTTTAGTTGCACCAGGTAGAGAGGAGATCTAACTGAACCACTATATGCGGAGAGCCGAGAGCAGAACGCGAGAACAGGTGAGAGTGGTGAATCAGAGGTATCCAGGTAGGCAATGCGGTGGAGGGGAGAGCAGTCATTGGAGATGTTGGCAGTGGCGACGGTGCAATACGGACAAGGGAGGAGGAGAATAGCAATACAGACGAACCTGGATATACAGGACTTGTGTATGCAGGAAACCTACATAAACAAGACTTGTGTAAGCTGGAAACCTGGATACATAGGACTTGTGTAAGCGAGAAAACTGGATAAACAGGGCTTGTGTGAGCGGGAAACCTACATAAACAGGACTTGTGTAAGACCTACATAAACAGAACTTGTGTAAGAAGGAAACCTACATATACAGGACTTGTGTAAGCGGGAAACCTGGATATACAGGACTTGTGTGAGCGGGAAATCTGGATAAACAGGACTTGTGTAAGCAGGAAACTTGGATAAACAGGACTTGTGTAAGCGGGAAACCTGGATAAACAGGACTTGTGTAAGCGGGAAACCTGGATAAACAGGACTTGTGTAAGCGGGAAACCTGCATAAACAAGACTTGTGTAAGCAGGAAACCTGGATAAACAGGACTTGTGTGAGCGGGAAACCTACATAAACAGGACTTGTGTAAGACCTACATAAACAGAACTTGTGTAAGAAGGAAACCTACACATACAGGACTTGTGTAAGCGGGAAACCTTAATAAACAGGACTTGTGTAAGCAGTAAACCTGGATAAACAGGACTTGTGTAAAGTTTTTTTTTCTTTTTTCAAAATACATCTCAGGATGAACAAGATAACTCGATATGTAGCAGTTGACTATCTATGTAACAATGTCGGAAGATGATCAGGAACAGCTGATTCTGCTAATCTCATGGAGCTCAAATAATGGATTGAAAATTGAACTATCTCCGGTAGCTTGATTATTAAGGCAACGGATTGGACTCGTGACCTGGAGTTCAAGTCCCAAGCATGGCAAGTTTTTAAACAAACATGAGTAATTGTGACTCTCTTCAATAACATAAAATCTCTTGAATAACATAAAATTATTTTTTTAAATAGTAGTATATATAATAATAAGGCATTTTTATTTGGCTTTTAAGACTACTCTACCCGCTGATACATATCGAGTTATCTTGTACTTCCTGAGATGTATATTATTTGGCTTCTAAGATTACTAAGATAAATCTCTTTAAAAATATTACAGTTATTTGGCAGAAGGGCGGACAGTTTGTAAGCACACGATTAGCTCAATGGTTAACCACTCGCTTGCCATGCGGAAGGTCCCGTGTTCGATTCCCCGTGCCGACAACAATTTGTATTCTTAATTTGACTGCAGTTATTTGTAAGGGATACCTTCCGGTGAGCTCATGTTGACCCAGCAACTAAATGGGAATCATTTTTTTCACTTTTCGCCCATCAGAGGGGAGGCGAGGCATACTAGGGAATGAGCAAGCTACAACACAGATCACAAGTAGGTCCTGTTTCATGGCTACGGAATAAAAAACGGGCTGTGAGACACTCATGTCATCTTTTTCTTTTCTTTTTTAATCATCTTTGAGCCCCGCTCTATCTTCATTATTTTATCTTTCACTATGGTTTGTAACCAACTATACCCAGTTACCTAGAGCTGTCTCATAGAGATAAATATTCATCTTCATTGTTTCCCGAATTTACTTAATTTTTCAATTTTCACAGTTATATTTGCGGAAGTGCAATTTGTAAAGCATAAGGAAAAAAAAGATAAAGAGCTAGTCATTTGTGTGACTATGGAAGTATCATCATCATCATCATCATCATAGGGTGGCGTCATCGTGAACGATGGTAAGTATGTATACAAAAAATTAAAAATGTATGTATACAAATTTTTATATAATGTGGCTTAGGATGGGTGCTTGTACACAAAAAATTAAAAATAAAACAAATGATCTATTATTATTATAAAATAAAATTAGTGGGTAGCAGCGACACATTTTTTTTGCCGAACACAATTTTGTTTCAAATCCTGGATTCAGAAAACCACAAGGATAAAAATTGATAGAACACGATTTCAAAACTAATTACAGTAAATCCGAGATTCAACCAAACCGGGGTTTTGTCATTGGTTCATAGAACCGGGCACTAATGTGATAGTACAAAGTTTTCGGTGTACACCGGAACTTAAGAGTTCTGGGATTTCTATGAACGACTGATAATTTAGTAATTATGCAATGTGCAACACAAATAATACGTAATGTGAAACTTAACGCACGGTTAGCTCAGTGGTAAAAATAAAGCGGTTTTTTTTTATGTGAACGAAGCTAACCGAAGCTGACCTGGTCACTGAAATTCACTTTTTTTATCTGACCGGACCGAAAAATCCTGACCAGAGTGGACCGGCTCGTTCGTTCGGTCATGGCGTTTGGTTCAGTGAGAAGAAGAAGAAGTAGATGATTTCAAATGCAAAATGTAAACAAACACCGATATCTTTAATGTAAACAAACCAGAGTTTTCAAAAATCACTTTTTTTTATTCTTCAAATTTTGGTTGACCAGAGCTGACTTTTCGGTCTCGTTCAGGCTTTTCGTTCAATTAAAAAAAAACCGCTTATACTCGTATTACCATGCGGAGGGTCTCAGGTTTGAAGTCAAGAGCAGACAAAATAGTTGTATTAATTATTTGGGGGTTCAACGTAGCTATCAGTATCAGTATAAAAAACTTTCAAATGCATGGTGATATCATGTCGTGGGTTTTACCCGCCATTCGCTGGAAACTCACAAACCAGCTACTCAAATTCACCTCTACCAGCCTGAGTGAGGCCGGGAATAGCCAGCATCGTGAGGACCAGGTTTCGAATTTGAATGGTCACCTATCCATGTCATAACCTTGCTGAACGTTGCTTAACTTCTCGGTTTACTTAACTTAAAAAACTCGGTTTAATTTTTATTCTATGCATTTGTGAAGTGTTTTTCCGTTTAATTAGCAGTCGACAGAATGGCAGATTAGGGTGAGTGTAATTAAGGTTTTCTTTGACATAGATTAAGTAACTTTTTTTAGTGCATAGGCATCTCATTGTCGATCAAGAAAAGAAAATCTGAGTTTTCATTTCTTGAAAGATTCGATATCAATAACAGAAAAAAAAGTCATCAGAAGATTTAAAATCACTTCTCCATCTCTTACAAAGCGAATTTATTCAACAGTATACCTAGAAACCGAATTTTTGCACTGGACACTTTATTTAAAATGAACCACCACTACCTCTGTGGTTACCTCAATTATCTCTCTCTATTGTTCCTACTTACCTATCAGTAAATTCTCTTCACTTTCGTCCACCAGAGCTTCAAGGGCAGAAATCCGTCCTTGAGTCTGAGCTGGGGATGAAAGAGGTCGAAGTCTGATCGACGCAATCGTTCCAAGTAGGACTGAACAGGCACGGCCGGGAGACACAGGGGCAGAACCAAGGGGGGGAGTTTGGGCTTCAGGGATCGAGCCTGAAATTTTTAAGAAAAAAATACGATATAAATCTTTTTTTATAAATAGAAAGCTGAAGTTTGTGCTAAAGTTAAATAATAGATCTTTTAAAATTTGTATCACAAGAAGTTTTAAGTTTACACTTAACCTGCCTGGATCCCGCGGTATTGGGCCGGCCCCAAAAGTTGGTTATACTAAAGAATAAACATTATATAACTTGAATTATCTTTTCAAATTCTTCAGTACAAATTTCAGCTTTCTATTGTTTGGTGTTTGAAGCCAATTTTGTGCATTAGGCAAAAGTGAAATTGGCAGGCAAAAGTGAAATTGGCCGCCACCATTTTCAAACGGTAAATGGCTAAGAGATGACACCTGCTCAAAGTGTTTGAACTTAAATGGACTTTTAAAAAATACATCGCAAAAGGGGAGTTCCCATTTTTTATATTATTATTATTATTATTATTAATGAACTTCCCCCCCCCCCTGGCTCCGACATGAGGGCCGGCTCGAAAAATTGGCCTCACTCTCAAAGACGTTTTTATTACCCCGGTTCACCGTGCAAAATTTCAATTTCCTTAGGTAGCTCTTCCAAAAATATTCAGGGATTTGTAGACTTTTGCCCCACCCTGTATGAAACACTTTTATTCATACTCTGTATGAAACACTTTTATTCATACTTTATCTCTGGAACAGTAACAACTAGAAAGCTGAAATTTGGTATTAAAATTCCCTTTGTCGTGTGATGGTGCCATAAAGTATTTGAGTAGTCAGGCATGACCAAAAGATAGAAGAATCATGGAAATCTTCTCAGAGGGAATTCTGGATCTTGTTTTATATATTTTAATACAATCTTGTTTCAAGATTAAATACTTTGGAGTAGACGATATTCTTTATTTTTAGAACAGATAAAAAGTGCCTTTTTATTTACAAGGTACCCAAGTCGCATGCCGTGTTTCCTCTTTGATTTTTTTTTTTTTAAACTAAAGACATTGTGTTTACCTTATCTAAATGTATTTTAGCAGAGCTGGCTATCTGGAAGACCGCGTCTCTTGTTTGTTTGCTGGTATCTTGACGTATCAGCATTTCCTGAGATACCTAAGATATCATACAAAGTAAAATTATTAAAACAAAACACAATCAAGAGTGGTGCTAATGCTAAAGCCTGCGGTATTCTCTTCCAAAAGGTTTATTACAAGAGTCATGTCCCAAACAGACCTTACTAAAATTTGCCATGCTTGATCTAAGAGATACAAACCAGCTGCTTTAACAATTAAAATAGATACTAATGCCAGTACAGAACAAGAATATGAACTAATTAAAATTACTTCTGAAAAATAGAAAGGATACAAGATAACAAAATTTCTCAGAAATTATTGACACGCAGATAGTCTAAAAAATAGCAGTTGTGAATTAAGTAAAATTGAAACTTTCTTATGTGAGTTCTTTCTGCAATCTAATAGGTACCCCTCAGGCCCATAATTATTTGTAAACATCTCACTCCCATTTCAAGTTTTTCTCAAAAAATACATACCTTGTATAGAGAAGAAAATTACCTTGTGGGCTGCAAGAATATCAACTGGCAGTGGAGAGGAGCGTGGAACATAAGGTACACTACGAAGAATATTGGTTATTCCTTGAGCTTTGCCTATGTGGGACAATGCATGGTCTGCTTGAATATCGGAGATACCTGTTTGAAGAAGGGAAGAAATTTCAATTAGCTTGCTCAAATCTTAAGTTTTTTTTACTATTAGCAAGGGACAGCCAAACCGGGAACCACATGAAAGGTTTCAGTTCCAATTGTTTTCCTTCAGGTAAAATATTTCACAGAAGTTGCAAAAGGGAACAATGAGGATACTTGAATCAAGGTGATAACTTAGGACTCAGTACAGTAGAGGTTTTATGAAGCATTTTTTTTATACATATATCTCCTTGTAGCTGGATGAGCGAAAGTTTTGGCCTTTTTTGACACCATTTGTGGTACCCTAAGGACTCTCATATTGTCTCATTAATGAGAAAATTTTAACAATAGATGGATAAATCACTGTTTTTGTTTAATCCCAAATATCAGTCATGATTTGGAAACTTGACCACTAATACAGATATTAAAAGACATATATATATTTTAATTTATGTTAATCCAATGAAATGTTGAAATAAAAATTTAAAAATAATGTACAATACAACTCAATTTTGGGTAATAGTATTAACTTATAAACTCTTCTTGAATTTTTTTTATCCTCTAATGTAGTGTATTCTCTTTTAAAATCAGAAGACTTCTAATTATAATTGAGTGTGGTTTTTTTGACAATGGTGTTATGAAATAAAAATAAACCAGAAATTTATAAAACAAAAAAATATAATCACTTTAAAATATTGCTTGGAACTGATTTTTTTTTTTTTTTTTGATATTGGAAAAATAAAATAAAAAATCTTACTGACAAAGACCCAAGTCGAGAATGTTGAGAGAGTTGTAGACTTTACCTGCTACTTGTAATTGCAGATAAAAAATGCATGATACAACATTTTCAGAATGAGCTTCTAGTTCTTCAATATTGAGGAATCTTTTATTCTTCAACAGGGAAAAGCGAGATGTCACTAGTCTCCTTAAATTTCTTTTTGATAGTTTTTCAACCTGGAAGAGCCAATAATTATACACATAATTAGACAAAAAAAATTCACAGAATGTTTTTCATTGTCAAAACACAATATGGAAAACCAAAAAGTTGACATTAAAAATAAAATTATAGTGTATTCTATTTCATAAAAAAAATAGCTTTTTACCCATTATATTCTGTACTCAATACAATGATTCCCCCAATATTTGCTTCAAGTTCAAAAAAATTTACACCAAAGATCAATGGAAACCATTTGATTTGGATGCTTTTATAGGTCAGCTGTAAATATAAGGTTATATAATTATTATTTACTTTTAAATAAATTTCATGTAATTATATATATAAATAATGACAGTGGACTAGATTAGGTTAGGTTATTTATTTTAAGTTATTAGGTATTAAGTTTATGTTGCATTTTGCTGGAAACAAAGTTCGCACTCAACAGATACACTATACACTTACTACTCACCTTATTCAATTCCTGTATAACAGGGTGGGCAGGAACATTGGCAGTGTACAGTTTATCAATGGCATCATTCCAGAACTGAAGCCTTGCTTGCCCAATACTGATATCACTGACATTATCCTGAATTCTCGCAATTTCTATGTTGAAAGCTCTTATCACAAATGAAGCATTCTGATAGACTTTTGGGAGTAATAAAGTACACAGGAAATTTTCATGGTCAAATTTTCTATAAAAAAAAAGGAAATGAATCATACTCATTGTGTAGAATCAAAAAATAATGGGGCCATTTGGTTGTTGAGGACTGGATGTCATAGATCATTCTGTGGATTATAACAAATCCCCAAAGGTTTTGACAGTGTTGATATGGTCTGTATTTTGTATGTTCAAATTGATGTATTCAAATCTTGCTGGAGTCTTTTTACACTAACTACCTACAATGTGAAATTCCCAAATATTAAATTGCAGAAAAAAGAGACATAATATCTGTCTCATGACTCCACAGTCCAGTTTTTCTTGACTTGATGCTGATGCACTGTATAATTTATCCTGCTGATAATGTGATATGATTGATAATACCTACATCATGTATTCTACTGTTCATGGTGAAGATATCTTGAGTTCAATCCCAGGTTGGATGGAACAAGAAAATTCTGTTACCTACATGTGACAAGTGAGGCCAGCATTTCTGGCCCAACCCAGGCTGGATGAGGTTAATGTGCGTAGCTGACAGTAAAATATTTATTAAATAAAGGGTAAACTCAAAAACAGGACATTAAACCCAAATAGAATCAAAACTGATCACAATAGATTTCATTAGGTTGCAGTGTTGATTGTATGATGTAAGGATTGTATGGAGTTTCCACTGAAACCCTACAATCAGGTCAGATGATGATAACACATAATATAATGTATTTATCTTACACCGAGTAAAACTGAGTGACTTACCTCACTAGCTGAATGCAGTACTGTAGATCAGACCCAGACGCAACTGCTCTGGATGATGAGTTGCTCCTCCACTGAAGAGTGGTCTTGAATAATGTGTTTTGAAATCGTAGAAGTCTTCTAACACTCATCTTGAGAGAGTCTTAAAAATAATGGTACAATAAACTTTAAGATGAGTGTTTAAAGGCATTTTCCAGAATCCTGATATCTACAATGGCAGTGATAAGAACACATGAGAACCTGAAACACTTAAATTTGAATTCTCCAGAAACACATTTTATTTATTTGCAGACTAGTAGGTAGTTACTCCACGTAACTAACAATACCAAAAGTGTTTGAGAATAATGAATAATGAGAATTCAGAAATTACATATAACTTTTCCTTTTCTTATCAAGTCTTTTATCACCAAAATTTCATTTTCAACGACTTTTTCCATTTTTCTCACAGCTGATGAAGTTCAAATCAATTTCAAATTTCCCGCTAATAATAGAAGATCGTGTGAACAGAACTTTTTGTCACAACAAGAAAAAGGGGAAGTGTATCAAATGTCTTGCTATCTTCTCACACATTACTCAGCAACAAAACTTTTTCATTTTCTTTTCAATTTCATTTTTATGTATTTGTAGCTTTGAGGAAAACAAAAAAGAAAGCAAAATTTTGACAGATGATAAGTTCTGAAATCTTAATAACCATAGATTTATAAATACAATACTCTAGAGAAGGAATAAGGCTCGTCCACGAATCAGTGTGTTGTCAACCATAAGCAACCCCAAAGAGTAAGTACATCCTTACAACTATTTTATACCTTTTGCTTAAAAAAAAACTGAATCTTTTCAACTGTATGATGATAATTTGAGTATACCCACAGGGAGACTTGAAAGTAGATCAGCAGTCTAGCTTGGGACTAAGTTATGAGGGAAATGTCATGGGAAGGCAGTGTACCTCTTCTCACCAGCTGAACTCCTATCTTCACTAACAGACTGACAGTTTTGGGTTAAAATATGAATACATATATATACAGGATGTATCTGAGGACTAAATATTTCTGAGAATTAAAACAAATCATGAAGAATCTAATACAAACACTTATGTGGTCACATTCTCTAATAAATGAGAAATCCAAGCTCATTTGGTCACTTGACTAAAATTTCTCATAATAAATTGAATACCTATTAGTTTTACAAAGTATTGGTAATTTTATATATTTTCAAGTTCATAGACAATTATGAAATTTTTTTCACACTAGGAAAGTAAGATATAAAATTGCTATTTTAGTGCTAAAACTTAATTGTTTTATGTATCTTTACCTCTATTTCAGTTTCAATCATGACTGTATCAACAGATGTTGAAATGAAGAATGCCAACAGCCCTGCTGCTGAAAAGGAAAAAGAAAAGCCAAAAGTTGATGTTGATGCTCAGAGCATTCAGGAGATCAAGGAGCAAATAAAACAAATCGAGAAGGCTGTTCAAACTAAAGAACAGAGATTTGTTTTGAGAGTATTGAGAGCTCTACCTAATACTCGCAGGAAGCTGACTGTTCCTGTTTTGAAAAGTTTAATTTCTGACAGTTCCTTGAGTACTTTTTTGGAAGATGCGATGGAAACAGATGAACCTAGTGGGAGCAGTCAATCTAGCAGCAAACCCTCCAGCAAGGTTCTACCTGAAGTAGATGCTTACATTCATCTTTTGGTCCTTGTCAGACTTATTGACAATAAGAGATATGAGGATGCTGTCATTTGTTCTAACAAACTCATGGCTAAAATCACATCTGAAAACCGTAGAACTTCAGACTTGATTGCAGCGAAATGTTACTTTTATCACAGCCGAGTACATGAACTGACTAATAGTCTAGACAAAGTTAGGTCTTTCCTCAATGCTAGACTCAGAATTGCTACTCTGAGAAATGATTTTGAGGGTCAAGCAGTACTGATCAACTGTCTACTGAGAAACTACTTGCACTATAATCTATATGACCAAGCAGACAAGTTGGTGTCTAAATCAGCTTTCCCTGAAAATGCTAGCAATAATGAATGGGCTAGATTTCACTTCTATTTGGGACGTATCAAAGCAGTGAGATTGGAATATTCTACTGCACACAAGAATTTAGTTCAAGCCTTGAGAAAGGCACCCCAAACTGCAGCAGTGGGTTTCAGGCAGACCACCCAGAAACTTGCTGTAGTTGTTGAATTATTGCTTGGAGATATCCCTGATCGTCAAATTTTCAGACAAGCCATGCTGCGTCGAGCTTTGTCACCTTATTTCCAACTTACTCAAGCCGTTCGTTTGGGAGAGCTACAGACATTCAATGAAGTGCTCAATACATATGGAGATCAGTTTAGGACTGACTACACTTTCAAGCTCATTCTCAGACTGAGACACAATGTTATTAAAACAGCTATAAGATCCATTGGTGCTTCTTACTCAAGAATAACTCCAGCTAAAATTGCTGAGAAGTTGGCACTTGAATCACCAGAGGATGCTGAGTTTATCATTGCTAAAGCTATACGTGATGGAGTCATTGAAGCCACACTGGATAGAGAGAAGGGTTACATGCAAAGCAAAGAATCTGCAGATATCTATTGCACTGTGGAGCCACAGCTTGCTTTCCATCAGAGAATAGCTTTCTGTCTAGATCTTCACAACCAGAGTGTGAAAGCTATGAGGTACCCACCCAAGTCTTATGGTAAAGATCTGGAATCTGCAGAGGAGAGAAGAGAAAGAGAGCAGCAAGATTTGGAATTAGCTAAAGAAATGGCAGAGGAAGATGATGATGGTTTCCCTTGAATATTGAGAGTTAAAAAAAAAAAAAAACATTTTTATTTTGAATATTTAATATTTCTTCTCTAGCAAGAAACACTATCTGTCATTTCCTTTCAAAAATACCAGTAAGCAACATTAATATAACATAAGAAACTAAAGATTCCTATATCTAAAACTGAATATCATTCAGAGAGAGCTGTTCTTTTTTCTAAACAACAACAGAACAGTGATTGAAATGTAAATATTTCTGATTCAAATTTATTTTCAGTTTTTTGTTTATACTTTTTTTAAATAATATAAAAAATAATCTTAATCTAGATTATTGGTAACAAGTTAATTGTTTGCTTTTTTCTACTTTCTTCTTTTCTAAGAATAATAGCTTAATTTATGTACATGAGAGATTGTACAGGTTGGTGTATAGTATAACAGTATAACCCTAAATTTGCTGCCTCTTTTTATTAATAAAAAAATCTTTTTGGAATGCTATTATTATGTGATCATAATCCATTCAATTCACGTGTTAGCTTGTTGATAAGTTTAGGGTCCTGAGACTACCAATATCTGAGCTCAGGTTCTAGGCTGTGAACAAACTGTTTCATGACTGGAAATTCTAGAACATATTTTATTATCAAGGTGTCATATGCACTGTGATGAGTCTTATTAGGATATGTCAGTTAATGCATAGAGTTGGAATCCCAACCATAACAAACGTTAAAACCCTCAGCTTTTACCACCAATATCCTCATCTTACTTTCATTCAACCTAAATTTGAATGACTGCCATTAAATTTTCTTTGTCAACTTTAAGATTGATGAACTGTGTTGAACAATAAATTATGAGTTGCTGTCTGAAAAAGAAAATGAACCATTCTAGACTTTTTTTGTCAGGTTCCATCCCAGATTATCCAAGCCAGCCTCCGTGGCGTAATGGTTGTGACTACTGCCCATGCCCATAGTCCAGAGATCCCGAGTTCGATCCCCGGTTGGAGCAGACTTTTTGAAGAATATTCTGTTCCCTCCGAACACGTGAGGCTAGCATTTTCGGCCCTAACCAGGCTGGGTGAGGTTAATGTGGGTTGCTGGTACGATTCCCAGCGAATGGAGGGTAAAACCCCCGTCCTGACTATCTATCTCAAACGGGACGTTAAAACTAAATAGAATCAACTAGTCACAGTAGATCTAATTAGGTCGCAGTGTTAATTGTAAGGGTTTCACTGAAAACCCTCCAACCAGATCAGATAATAATAATAATAAAAAAAATCCTACATTTGTTTTACCTATCCTGGAACCGCATCAAGATTAGGTAAGTACTTATCAGTGTAAGATTCCAGGAAATTTTCTGTACGCGGAAACCTAATAGAGAAGGTTCAAAGGTCGACACGAAGGTCGACAATTTTCTTGTTGAGGCATCTTTTTTCTTATCAATGTTTTTTTGAGAAGGGGATTTTACCCTCCATTTTGCTGGAGACAAACGAAGCTATCGAGATTAACCTCACCCATCTAGGTTTTAAGCCAGGAATAGATTCAACATTACAGAGGTACGAATATTGGTCGCTGTTATGGGTTAATTACGCCCATGGCGCCCCCAAGCAAGAATAGGGGCGGAATTAATAGACGTTTTTGTAATACCTCTGTGGCGCTAAGTCACGGATTGCGTACTGTGTAAGATAGGGAAAACCGACACTTACCAACGACTTAAGTTATTGATGTTGTCTATTAATTCCGCCCTAGATTTCCATCTTGCATACTGATTCAGGGCGGAATTAATAGACAACATCAATAACTTAAGTCGTTGGTAAGTGTCGGTTTTCCGTATCTTACACAGTACGCAATTCGTGACTTAGCGTCACAGAGGTATTACAAAAACGTCTATGAATTCCGCCCTTAATCTCAATTTGGTGGAGTTTCTTATACCTTTTTTAACTACTCGCCGCGCCGTTGAGACGTGAAAACCTTGAAGGAAAGATTATACTTTTTTCCTCCAAGGTAAAATCATAGCGTGTTTAATTCTACACGCTATGATTTTACACGCGTGATAACACAGCTTGACACGACGCGACGGCGAAGCGCCGATGTAAAAAATCTAGATAGGTACATCATGTAAACGGTACTTGCCTCCATAAACAAATTTCAAGACCGCCAATTTTTAAAAAAAATATAGAATGATTACAGAATAGGGTTGCAATATCGAAACGAAAATATCGATATTAGGTATATCGATAATATCGAAACCATAATATCGATATCCGATATTATCGATGGGTCTAATATCGATATTGGGAATATCGATATTTTCAATATCGGTAACCGCTAACCGCATGAGATAATAAAACATGCTGCTTACTACGGTATGTGGGATGAAAAGGCTACACATTAATAACAGGCAAACTGCAAAGGAGTCTAAAGACTTCAAGCCAGCCTAAGTTGGCACAGTGGTTAGTGTATCTAACTTTGAGTCACTAGGCCGCAAGTTCAATTCCCGCCAGGGCAAAAATTTATCTAAAGATTTTTCCATTCCCGGAATGATTGACTTTCTCTCCTTTCCTGTCTCTCTTCTCTTTTTTGATGTACGACGGGAATACAAAGAATTATAAATAACTGAGTGTGCAACCCGGAGGTGGGCTTTCAGATTTGTGGTATTTCCTGAAGTTTTTACTTTTTTACTGCATATTTTGCAAGTACTACTATCAGTAGCTTTGATGTAATGCCTCCACAATGTGGAGTTGGAATGCTTTGGCATATTATTTACTTGCTGTGAACTTTTCAATATTAAAAAACTACTGACCACAAACTTCTTCAATTTACATAGTCCTTCTAACTAATATTACTAATAATAGATATACTGATTACTGATATAAACCAAAATAATAAAATCTTCAAAAAAAAAAAATAAATAAAAGCTTCAACTTTAATCAAACTAGTTCAAACTAATTCAGTATTTCAAAATTTCCCGGCTACTAACTGTTAAAAAAAAAAATGTCCCGAGTCCCGATAGCGATATTTTTATTCGATATTGTCTTTTTTTTTCTCGATATATCGATATAATATCGGAACCTTAATATCGATATAAAATATCGATATATCGAAAGCAGAATATCGATATTCGATATTATCGATATAATATCGTCATCCCTATTACAGAATATCCTTTTTTTTTCTCAAAGAAGTCGGTATTTTTTTCAGAGGATCCAAGCCAAGTTATTATTAATTTGATTTTGATTTAATAACCAACTCGATGATAATAGTACCTAATACTAAATAATCTGAAGACCTCGATAAAATAACAAAAGAAATTGGCATATTGGTCAGGCTAAGACACAAACAAATAGCCAACGTCTATAAAAAAAATCATCTATCCAGGTAAATCATTATAACTTTGATGTCAGAGCCTTAAAAGTTTTTTTTTAACCAAAATATTATGAACCAAGACTACTGATTAAAACTTGACCTGTAGTTTAGCTAGTAACTTTTTTCATTGTGCCCTGGAACTGCTTTTGCATTTCTTCAGGGCACTTTACTTTTACACCCATGACATTCCGGACACAACAAATTTGATCAGAATTTTTTGCTCAGGCCTGGATTCGAACCTGCAACCTCTGGGTCAGTAACCAATGCTCTTCCACTAAGCCATGGAGGTTGGCTAGCTAGTACCTACCTTAGTCTCTTGCACAGCTATAGATCTTGATTTGTTTTTCTATGTCAGTCAGTAAGTTTTCTGGTGTAGTAGGTAGTGTGATTGCTATGATTGCTATGAATGTAGCTCTCCTGGAAAGTTAAGATTTTTCTCTTGTGAGGTTGTCAGTCTCAGCCATCTTGTTTGCATACTGTCTTGTTTGCAATGATTTTGAATATACCAAGATATTAACTTCTCTTTTTAAAGCCACAGAGGCCTCAATAATATCTAGAAATCCTATTGCATACAGATTTGCCAATTTTGTCCCTCCCTGGCCCATATTTGTTGACAAAGCATGTTTCACTGTTGTCTCAACTTATATTTTAAAGATTAAAGTACCCTAAGCTAGTGTCAATGGTGCCTTGAATGTACCAGTTCTTGTAAGATTGCCAAAATTAAGTAATGTCCAGCGTGGTGAAGACTTTGTGATGCTGGCATTCCAGCCCAACCCAGGCTGGGTGAGATTGATTTGGGTAGCAGGTTTGTAAATTTCCTGCGAATGGAGGGTAACACCCCCATTGTGATATGACCATGCAGGTCAAAGTGACATTAAACCCAATTTAAAAAGTCCCCTAGCTGAATCAAACCAGTACATGGTAGTATAAATTTAATATTATGGTTGTTTTAATTGTAAAATAATAATAAAATTGTTACAAAGATTTCATGTATTTTATAACCTAAATTACTAATGTATTTTTGTCATTTTTTATGTTAATACTGACCAACCCTACATACCTTAGGGTTTAATCCACCAACTAGCTTATTGGACTTTAATCAAATAGATGCTCTTTTAAGTGAGACCCATGTTGTTTCTAGGCTTATTAGGTATTATTATTACTAATGTAGGTATCTATAAATTTTGTTACAGAATGTCTGGAAAACTGAGTTTGATTCAAAGTAGAAATGACCTACTTGAAACTATGAGTGAATCAGATCAAGTCAAATATTTCAAACTTATGCAGCTTTGGTTCCAGAAGAAAATAAACAAAGCCACATATGACAAAGAAATAATCAAACTGCTCAACAAAACTCAAAATGAACTACATAAAAGATTCATCCTTATTTTCTTGCACAAGCATGTAACATATAGTAAACATATGTACCTTAACTCTGAATTCAATGTGCCCATCAAGGAAGAGATTGAAGTTAGCAAACCTACTGTTAGCAATAGCAGTGAAGATTTGGGACACATTGATAAGAAAATGAAAGTATCACATGAGAGAGATTATTATTTTGAACCAGTCAATGAGTACAAGTTCATTCCCTCTGTGAATGTAGACTATGATGAAGGTTCTTTGTTGAACAAAAATAGAGATGGATATTTGATGGGCTTGGTACAAATTATAGCATGGCAGCAAGGTATAAACAATGGAGTCCCTGATACAGATGTTGGAGTTCTTGTGCAATGTGGCTTACAAGTTTTCATTAAAAATCTTCTTACTAATATTGTGATGCTAAAGAAAACATTCAAACATAAAAGTAGTTTTGTCTGTGATTTTGGAAAACATGTGCCAAATCCTTGGTTGAAATCCTCACATATTTACAGAACTCCACAAAGCAGTAGGTACCCACTAGTAAGTTCTAAAAGCTATTTAAGTGAAAAAAGATCTTTTATGCAAAATGAGAACTTCCAAACAGCTATGGATATATCAAATTCTGTACAGTTCAATTTGTTAAATAAGAAATCAAGTAATAGTATAAGCATACACGATGTGCTCTATGTTATTATGAACAATATCAACAACATTATTCCATTGCAAGATCTTCAATATACTGTGTATGAAAACATCTTACCCATACCAAACACCTATACCAACTAAAGAAACCAGTAAGTACCTACCTAAGTACTACTTTTTTTTTAATAAAAATTTCTTTCCTTGTATGAAACAGATCCTCTATAATATTTATATTATAATGTGTGTATTTGTGTTATTATTATTCAAAATTCAGTGAGTAGGACTTTCAAGTCACTTCTATTCCAAAACCCCATTTGCCCATAGGTATTGACCAAAAAGTGGAGCTAATTTTTTTATCCTTCTGGGTATTGATCTTAGGTTACTTGAGTGTTAACCAAGCATACTACTCACTACAGCTACTTTACTAAAAATAAATAAATAACACAATTCCATTATTCCAATATCATTTTCAATATTGTCAAATTCTTTTATTGAAGCAGTTGGTAACATTATGTTACAATAAATAACATGAAATATGAAAGATTAAGCTTGAAAATTCACATAAATACAAATCAAAATTCCTATAAAATATTTATCAAATCAAATTTATTCTAGAATACTTCTATAGGTATTTTTAAAGCTATCTTAACTATTATTAAGGTAATTAGAAAATAGTAAATTCGTCCGTTACTTCTAAATTCTAAACAGAGAGAGGTTGGGGGTATTTGGAGCAAAGGCATTGTAGTATAAGTTTCAATGATGGCTGAACGAAGCAAAATTGTTCGGTGGTGAACACATGAAAATTACAAGTGTAATTAATAATGAAAGGTATATAATAATGAAACACTTAAAAACACTTGATAAAACAAAGCCAAAAGCAAGAAATTTAGATTTGTTCAAATTTTGGGATAGAGTAAAGGTAACTTTGGATCACCCTTTAAAATAATTAATTATATACCATCACTAATTTAAAATTAAATCTTATATATTACGTTTATAACATACTAAAGAAGCATAACAACAATTGAAGATTGCATGCAAAAATCAAGTAAATCGGAAAAGAATTTGATTTTTAACTAATAAAATTTGATTTTTTGGTACCAACTAAAAGTAGTCCCCCAGCTCCGTTAGGGTCCATTTATGCACCCATTTTTATGGAACAAAACTTACCATTATGTTAGCTCTAGTCTATGTGGTTAAGAGGTTCATTATGTTTTCAGGGACATTCTTTATAGCATGCACCTAAATAGAGAATCAGGAACTTATTTACTATTATTGTTATAAGAATGTACGTTTGACAAACAACTAATATGTACCTACCTACAAATAAAAATACATAATTTATATGGCAGTTTGACCTGAATCAAACATTCAAAGAACAAATTTTAACATTACCTATAAAACAGTTATTTCTTTAGATCTTTGAAGTAATACTAATGAGTCAAGCTCTCAGCATATACATAAATATATGTTTATGAAAATAAATAAATGAGGAGTATCTACCTAATAATACCAAGTCATGTTTAGCTCATTTTTTAAATTAATTAATTAAGTGGCAAGACGATCTGGCCTTTTCAAAATTATGTGTACAAATTAAATGTATTACGAGTATTGTATCACAACAACTTGGCCTAGCAACATACTCCGCTTGTACTCCAGGTGACCCGAGTTCAAATCCCGGCGGGGTCGGAATTTTTCGGCTCTGTACTTTGAATGTCGGAGCCCACCCTAGCCTCGTGAGGACCGTTGTAGAGTGGACCACGACCATTGGCGGCATTATGAGATTTATATTGGAATATGATGCTACCCACTAATTTTTTTTGACATAATAACATAAATAACTAGCTCTTTATATCATTATTAACTAGATACATAATACACAAGATATGATACTTATTATGAGTATATGTAACTATGATTAATAGATTAAGTAGTGAACCATGGTGCGAGGTTAAAGCCCGTAGCTTTCTCTACCTCCTAACCCTAAAGATTAATTAAATTCAAACTCACAGTAAAAAATCAAAGACCTGTTTGTCTATTAAATAAATAAATTCCAATAGTATATCGAGATTTTCGTCCTTAAGCTTTCTCTTCCTTGAGAAGATCGTCAGTTAGGGATTTGATCTCGTTCCAAGAGTATTGCATGTCGGCGGACTCACTGTACCGACTGCAAACTGCCATACGTAGGAAGTAGATGTCGCGGATTTTGGACGGCACCAGGTGTATGTTACCGTTCCCGTTGATTCGTTTAAGGAGCTTCTCATTGACTTCGTTTGATCCCTGGAAGTAATAAATTAAACTTTAATTATTCTCAGTTGAAACGTTGGGTCCTTGGTCAGCTGAGTCGATATCTTTTCTAAAAAAGATTGACTCTGCCCTTCGGCGCGTTTCTGGTGATTCTCGCTCGCATCAGTTCCTGATACAAAAGATATCACAGGCCATCCAAAGGGGCAATAGCTCGAGCATCAGAGGCACGCTTCCTCTCGGTATTGAGTTGGAAGAAATGTTTTACCTTTGAAATATAGGACATGAGAGCCATTCTTACTTGACTATAAATACAAAGAAAGAAGTAGAGACAATTTGTAAAAAATCAAACTAGAATAAATAAAGGGCACAATTATTGTCAGTACATATCTTCTATGACAATCTCTTCCATCCAACCTATCTTGAGACGCTGAAGACTTGTGTGGATGCCCAAGTCCTTCCATGTCTAATGATTTAATTCTAGGAATCACGTACTGATTGGATGTCAGGACGGGGCTGATATCGTATCACCTTCCATTCGCTGGAAATCGCACCAGCTACCCATATTAACATCACCCAACTTGTTTTTGTTTTAATTATGAACCATCGTTTGATAAAAGATTTTTTATACATAAAATTATGTCGGATCGGGGGTTTGAACTCACGAATTCTGAACACTACAGCGTATACATCACCGCGGTTGCGCTTGGCTGATTATGAGTAAGTCAGTAAATCAGTATTTATTCATGCATTAGTGGTCGAATGGTTAACGCGCTAGTTTAGTAATTCAGGTAGCGTTCCGTTGGTACGGATTCCACCCGTCACGTCGCCACCCGATGCAAGGTTTTTTCCTCTTTCATTTGAAATCATGACCATTAAAATAGCATCGAAACAACTGCTCTGTATTAAATAGACTCTTTACCCCTATTCTGGAAATATAAATAAGGTCTACAAGTGATTTTTTTTTTTTTTTTTTTTTTTTTTCAGTTTCCAAGTCTTTGAATTTTATAGGTTTTGATTGATAGTTTAAATGATTTAATGACACATAATTACGCGTAATTGTAATAACGTAATACCTGTTTTATTAACCACAGTAAAATTATTATGATTTGTTAGGGAATAGTAACCAAACCTGGTTCTATCCATTTAAATCCACAAGTCAACATAGTTATGTAATTGATTAATTTTATTGTAGATAAAAATTATTTATTGTCGTATTGGAAAAAGTTAAATGGTTTTACTTCGTGACTTGTGAGGTGAAATGGTTGAGCTGTCAATTCATCAAATTTGAAGTAGAGTTATCGTGTCCCTGTCACAAACAAATTATTTGCAAAATCAACACTCACCTCGTTCGGTCAGTTACTAGCTTTATTCGATATTATTATATCAGATCTATAATCATTCGTTATTGAAGAACAAATTTGCTTCTAAGTGAACTTTCATAATCCATCTCAGGTGAGATCTTCTTCTTTCACTTTGCAGTTTGCCTTTTTCTCAACGTAGGTACTTGGCGTTCGTATTTTTCAACCTTATGGTTGAGGTTGATTGGTTGTGGCACATTTTTACGGCTGGATGCCCTTCCTAACGCCAACAATTCTATTAGATTTAATGTTCTGATTAGGACGGGGGTTTTACCCTCCATTTGCTGGACATCATACCAGCTACCCACATTAACCTCAGTCTGTGTAGGGCCGGAAATGCCAGCCTCACGTATTCGGAGGGAACAGAATTTTCTGTGTGAAGAGTCTGCTCCAACGGGGAATCGAACTCATGATCTCTTGACTACGCGCAGTAGTCACAACCGTTACCCCACAAAGGTTGACATATATAATCCATCTCAAGCACTATGAATTTATTTCTAAGACTTATCAAAAAGCTTTATCATTTGGGTGGAAAAAAATTGCCACAGGCAATAGCCCCGCCCTTTAGGTAGGACATTAGCTTCATTCTCTTTTTTGTTCTTGTTTCTTTGTTCAATCTATTTATTTTTTCTTTATAATTTCATTGTATTTTACTGTATACATTTTTGTCTTACCTAATAAAGCATACTATAATAATAATATATACAGGGTGAGCATAAAGTCTCACCCCACCCCCCGTATCTCGAGAATGGCTGAAAATACAAGAAAACGCAAAAACCCGTATTCCTTAATTTTTAGGGGGATTAGATTTCAGCCAAAAAAAATTTGCCTACACGGCCCCAGTCAGGCTGGGCAACTGGGCATGGACCAACTTTAAAATCTTAAATAGAATGGTATGTCTTGTGGCATATTGTTTTAAAGGTCTCATAGAAAGAAATTCATTACAATAAATTTCAGTGAGCTACAACTTACCGTTCTCGAGATACAGGGTCGGACGTCCTGCGTAATATCTATATATTTTGACCTATAACTCGTTGACCGTAAATTCCAGAAAAATGAAATTTGTTGATAATAACTCCTTATCGCAAGAACTTTCGAACAAGTTAAAACTGGGTTTGTTTTTTCGTTAAATTTTTTCGGACTTTTCGTCCGGGTGGCTGACGAAACCGACCAGAAACTAATATCAACAGAGTATGTTGAGTTATAATTTTTTCGAAAGTGCTTGTCATAAGGAGTTATTATCAACAAATTTCATTTTTCTATAATTTACGGTTAACGAGTTATAGGTCAAAATATATGGATATTACGCAGGATGTTCGACCCTGTATCTCAAGAACGGTAAGTTGTAGCTCACTAAAATTTGTTGCAATGAACTTCTATTTATGAGGCCTTTAAAACAATATGCCACAAGACATACCATTCTATTTAAGATTTTAAATTTGGACCATGCCCAGCCTGACTGGGGCCGTGTAGGCAATTTTTTTTTGGCTGAAATCTAATCCTCCTAAAAATTAAGGGATACGGGTTTTTGCGTTTTCTTGTGTTTTCAGCCATTCTCGAGATACGGGGGGTGGGGTGAGACTTTATGCTCACCCTGTATATATTACTAGCGGGCTGTCACCCGCTTTGCGGGCCGAGGCATGGCCGTGAAAGCAAAAAGTCCTTTTTCGCCAATGACAGGTGTTGTAGTGGGAATCTAGACTATAAGACAAACCTACCTACCAAATTTCAGCTTCCTAGGACTTACCAGTTCGGAGAAACAGTGACGATCAGTCAGTCAGTGACTTTGACATTTATATATTAAGATTTCTCACCTTGAGACGGAAACACACCAGTCCCATTAGAACTTCATAGATCACTTCAAATCGATCGTCAGACCTTACAAGCTGCTCAAACTCTTTAGCGAGGTCGATTTGCTTGCGAATGTACTCTTGCAAGTATTTGACTCCCAGGAGTCGAAGCACGAACCAGAGCTTGAGGGATCGGAACCGACGGCCCAGAGGTATTTGCCAGTGCTGCAACAGATAGGGAATACAATATAGTGTTTAATTATACTGACCTCAGTAGCTTGATCGATAAGGCAGCGGACTTGTAATCTGGAGGTCGGTGGTTCAAGTCCCGGTTTCAGCGTGGATTTAGTAAAGCGAGTTGGAATAGTTGTGATATCACAAAAGTGATTAACACAAATATGATAACTAGTGTTTAATTATCTTAAAATATACATTCCATACGTACATATTACAATAAATAAATGTGTTTCTTTGTGTTATTATATCACAATTTTAAGTGGGTAGCGCAGAATTCTAGGACTTTTCCATACCTTTTAATATCCTAATATCTTATTTTTGCCTATAATTCCGCCACTGGTCGCCGCTGCTAACATTAAAGCAGCTACTCATTTTTCCTCACGAGGTATGAGTGGACCCCGAACACCCAAGAACAGAGCAGAAAAAATCCTGCCCCGCTGGGGATCGAACCCAGGTCACCTTGCGACGCACGGTGTATAAACTCTTCCTCATCGAAATTGAATGCAACGCTCCGTTGTTCTCCCTCATCATAAAATTACTATAACCTCGCCTCTGAGACTGCGACTAGGGACCCCAGAACCTAGGCTTGCGAGATGCAAGCCTTGAAAACGCATAGGGCAAAGGCATCACATCCCCAGAACCTAGGCTTGCGAGATGCAAACCTTGAAGACTCATCGGGAAAAGGCATCACCCCCAGAACCTAGGCTTGCAAGATGCAAGCCTTGAAAACGCATCGGGCACAGGCATCACTCCATGAAAAATACATTGTAGGACTCACCCTGTAGTCGGGGGCGGAGCCCTGCTGGTCATGTTTCAGGTAGAGGGGATCCACATTGAAAGCATTCACCACCCAGGAAGGGTCTTTCAACCTGCGAAAAAAGTTTTAAAATGTCTCCTTTTAAATGTATATTTTTTTTTTTTGGTTTACTCGTACGTCGGTCTCAACTGCATTGTTTGTAAATGTAAACCGATACGGTAACAGTCTTGTCAGACCAGAATCAACACAAAGCAATCAAAACATGGGCGCCCTTAAAAGGGTTGTTGTGAGGAAGGGCATCCAGCCGTAAAACGTAGAAGAAGGAGTTCAAACAACCGCACTCATCAGGAAGAGGTTGTCCAATGCCGACCCCAAGTATGTTTGAGAAAATACAAAGGTGCTTAACTCCTCTTTTCTTTGTGCAAATTTTGTACAAGTACAATCATCGATCACAACTTCTGACTTCCATGTTTTGATTGACTCTCTGATTGTACAATATTTTCATTGGAGACTCACAAATTAGATAGTCAATTTTTTTTTAAGATGAGTGTTTTACAGTCGTTTTTTATTTCGTAGCCATGAAACAGAAGCTACTGTAGACGCTTATGGTCTGTGTTGTAGCCTGCCCTGTGTGGTCTGTGTTGTAGCCTGCCCTGTGTGGTCTGTGTTGTAGGCCATAAATAACGTCATCAAGTGTGTGTTGGGCTGAGACTAGCTAGCATCACACGAATCTGGATTTGAGTGGTCACCCACCAAGCTTTGTTGAGTGATGCAAAACTTAAATAATCGCCCGAGAACTCCAACGAGCAATTGACTTGCTGGGCGATCCGACCCCGATTTTCTCGGCTAACCAACTCAACCTCCAATGCATTGAACTAAGTGGCACCGGGGTTAAGTGGCAGAGAATGCCTAAGGCATTAACTTCGCCCCGGATTACAATACATTGTACATTTAAATTTATTATTATTTTTTTATATATCTTATTTTGTAAATATCCATTGTTAATTTTTTTTATCTTTGTTAATAATTTATTGTTGTATGTATTGTATAAAAAATAAAGTGTAAATAAATAAATAAATAAATGAACTTACCACATGGCGGAACAGTCAAACGTGACCAGCATCCACTTGTGAGGGTTGAAGTTGAACGAGTCCGCCAGCTGCACGCCTTTCATGAGGTAGCGGTTTTCTGGACATATGAATGAGGAACCTGAAATTCAAACAATTTGACTGAGACCCTGGACTTTTTTTTTTAAATTTCCATGTATTTATATTTTACAATAACATCTTCAACAAACAATGAGAGTATACCCACCTTCAAAAGATAAAAAATCTTGTGCTGAAGGTGGGAAGGACTGGTCATACATAATATGCTGGTTTAATTTGAAAAAGTGAACATAGATGGATTCGAAAGAGATGGTGAATAAAAGGGGTAGAACAATAATGAGGTTTAGAGATAAAGTTGAGAAGGACCCAAGAGAAAATAATTGGAGAAAAGAGGCGCTGCAAGGAAAGATATAAAAAGAAAAGATCCATAAAACAAATAATGACCCCAAGTAGATTTGGGTCAAGGCAAAGTGAATGACAAAGAACTCGTTCTAATAAGTGTTTTGCAGCGTCGTAAAGAAATACAAAAGAAGATCGGTGAGGTTTCTAACGGGTTGAGCAGAAATGGTGCTAGTGAAGCGCGAAACACTACACCCTAAACCGTATAGCCTTTATTATTTCGTAGGTATAAAACAGCAACTACTGTAGACGCGTGGTCTGAGTTGTAGCTTGCCCAGCGTTATATGTTGGCATAATGGGACTACCTGTCTTGCGCTGACAGTCTAAATAAAGCACTACTTATACTTATACTTGTATGCCTCCCCCCAGATGGGCGAGAAGTGACACAACTTCCTATTTAGGTGCTGGGTCAACACGAGCGCACCGGATAGACTGTAAGTTAGTCCTTCAGCTGTATATACTCGTAATTCTATTAGAGTAGCTGATACACATCTGGTTACTCACCAGCATAGGCTGCGTCCACATGCAGCCACACGTCCTTCTTCTGACACACTTTGCCAATCTCTTCCAGATTGTCAAACGCGCAGCAGTTGGTTGTTCCTAATGTTGCCACCACCTGAGAAAATGGTTCATGATAGTTGGTATGAAATGGTCAAAATTATGGTCCGCAAAAACAGAGATAATAGTACTGTGCAACAGCCAATAGCCCCTTCTCGAGGACTAGTCAGGTTTGATTGCTGGCCTTTCTTGTTCAACATGGAAACAATAGGATCAAACAATGTCATTTAAACTTGAGTTACCAGATTCATCCGCCATTGGTTTGCGTGCCATGATTATATTTTTTGTCAAACAACAGTTGAAGAAAAATTCATGGAAGTCGTACTCATAATGCCTTGCACCGGTGCAGTGGTATTACCAGACGTGCTGTCTGTCTGGTATATTGAGGTGCTATATTAATTTAAAGTGTTATTGGAAGAGGACTGCTTGTCTTGAGTCAACAGTCTTATTAAAGCACTACTCTACTAGTTTGTAGAGGGCTGGAGTTCAAATAAAACGCTACTATACTTACATAGAACGGAATGAGTCCCTTCTTCAGATCCTCCTCAATGGCTGCCTCCAAGGCATCGCCTCTGAGTTTGTAGCTGTCGTCAGCAGGGAGTCCCTTGATGGTGACGCCCCCTAGCAGGCCGGCCCGCTCCACGGAGGAATGGGCTTGGTCTGGAAGTAGGGACAGGAAAGAGTTTCAAATAAGTTACTGTTATTTCAACATAAGTTACTGCCAGTTCTAAATAAGTTTCTCTCAATTCCATATAAATTACTGTTAGTTCCACTTTAGAGCCGTGTTTTTATTTCTAACCAAAGTTAAACAAAGTGGAATAAAATGAACCAAACTGGAAGCAAGTCATTTTTCTTTTGGAAGAGGAAGTTTTTCCTCTTCCTACTTCCAAACTGGCTATCCAAAATGAAAGTAGTAAATTCTTGCTTCCAGTTTTTCATAGGTTATGTCCATTGTTTATCTTTAAATAAATTACCGAAACGCATTTTTCTTGCACGAATGTGGTGAAGTTGACCTTGGAATAAAATGGAAATATCGAACCTGAAAAAAAATTTGTATCCAAAAGAAAAATATCCCTTAGTTCTTGTTTAGCTTAGGGGGTACTTTGTTGTGAATGTAAACAAAGCCATTCTCCTAAACCAGAAAACCTCACTCACCCGAGCAGTACCCCACCAGGTTGGCAATAATGTCCGAGTCCTTCCACTCTGGATGAGCCTCCTTCACTCTCTTCATGGTTTTGGCTTTCGCCCCCAGCAGGGCTACTAGAGTGGCTTCGCTGGCAGTCCCCTGCAAATGCAAACATGATAATATTACTTTTTGACCAAGGAAGATTTTTTTTTTAATTTTCATAAATTAACGGGGTAAACCCATGTTTATTGTATTACTTATAATATTACGTATACATACAAATAGATTTACAAAACTAACCTATTCCCCCCAGGACAGAGACGATTTTAAATTCAACTTAAGTCTGAATGTGGCGGTGTATACAGACACGCCTTTTGAGTTTGGCTGGTAAAAATATTCTAAATATTGCTTAAGAATTTCTCAAATCTATATCTCCCAAGGTTAATCACAATTCCCAATTTTTTTTTTTTATTATATGTAGGTATATGTACATATGTATAATATAGATAAGATCAGCCTTTTTGATTTTTGTGATAAAGCTTGAACTTCTGATTTTAGATACTTGATTGTATTTAAACATGATTAAGATCGGAATGCCTTGGATCCTGCCCCTTTCTCGATTTCTCACCTGAATGACACCACCTCCTTTCCCTCCGGAGCAGGCCAGAAACTCCTTGGGGAGATCCAACATCTTGCCCAGCCAGTCCAGCATAACCACCTCCAGCTCTGTGCAGGCGGGACTGGCAATCTGGAGAATGAGGGTTCGATTAGAAGGAATGGTATTGAATGAAAATTGTAGGAATTTCAATGGAAATAATGCGGAATATTTTTTTTATGAAATTAATAATAATAAACTGTGAATTTAATACCAAACTATGCATAAGTTTGACTTATTTATTAATTTATTTTTAAGCATTTGACCACATCATACATAAGCACACGTCGTCATAATTATAGAGTATCATAATTGCTTTCATAACAGGAGTGATAACGACACTATTATTCAAACCTAGCTTACCAAAATTATCTGACCTTGGAACTCAAACCATCGACCTCCAGGTTACGAGTCCGCCGCCTTATCGATTCAGCTACTGAGGTTGGTCTTCCTTAGTGCGGACACAACAGACTCCTAGACCCTAGGGTAGCCCCAGTACCTCACAGAATAATCTAACCATATTATTAAATGTAAGCGGCCTCAACTTAGTCCCAAAAATTGTCTGTATCTAGTTGTAGGGACTAGGGTGAAGTACCTTTTAGAAGCCCTTCAATGCTTAGGAGAAGTACCTTTGTATAAATGTTTCTTTATAAAGAAAATAAATAAATAAACTATTATTAAATAAATAAACTATTATAATCAAGACATGCTTACTCCAGGTCAAGGGTCTAGGTCCAGGGTCCTCTTTGTGTCCGCTTACTTACCCAGGTGAATCCAATACAGGCGATGGAGTCGCTGAGTATGTCTGCCACAATGGCGGGGTAAGAATTGGCGGTGAGAAAGTATGTACGAATTTCTTTGTGGTGAAGCACAAGGCCTCTTCACAAATTTTGTGGGTAGCGCAGCATTACTAAGAGCCTCCTTTACATTTCGAATTATTCTATTACATTAATTTCTTTTTACTCTGGTAATGCCGCCACTGGTCGTTACTCATACAAGTAACTACTCATTTTTCCTCACGAGGTATGAGTGGACCCTGCTAACATTAAAGCAGCTACTCATTTTTCCTCATGAGTGGACCCCGAACATCCAAGTACAGAGCAGTAAAATTCCTGCCCCGCTGGGGATCGAACCCAGGTCACCGTGCGTGCAATGCCTAGCGCGCTAACTCACTCTGCCACGGTGACTACCTTGTGGCGGTGAGAAAGTAGGTTCAGGGTCTAGGTCCAAGGTCCTGTTGGTTCCGCCTACTAACCCAAGTGAATCCAATACAGGCGATGGAGTCGCTAAGTATATCTGCCACAATGGCGGGGTAAGAGTTGGCGATGGGAAAGTAGGTTCAGGGTCCTGTTGTGTCCGCCTACTTACCCAAGTGAATCCAATACAGGCGATGAAGTCGCTGAGTATATCTGCCACAATGGCGGGGTAGGAATTGGCGGTGGGAAAGTAGGTTCAGGGTCCTGTTGTGTCCGCCTACTTACCCAAGTGAATCCAATACAGGCGATGAAGTCGCTGAGTATATCTGCCACAATGGCGGGGTAGGAATTGGCGGTGGGAAAGTAGGTTCAGGGTCCTGTTGTGTCCGCCTACTTACCCAAGTGAATCCAATACAGGCGATGAAGTCGCTGAGTATATCTGCCACAATGGCGGGGTAGGAATTGGCGGTGGGAAAGTAGGTTCAGGGTCCTGTTGTGTCCGCCTACTTACCCAAGTGAATCCAATACAGGCGATGGAGTCGCTAAGTATATCTGCCACAATGGCGGGGTAGGAATTGGCGGTGGGAAAGTAGGTTCAGGGCCTAGGTCCAGGGTCCTGTTGTGTCCGTCTAACTTACCCAAGTGAATCCAATACAGGCGATGGAGTCGCTAAGTATGTCTGCCACAATGGCGGGGTAGGAATTGGCGGTGGGGAAGTAGGCGTGGAACTTGGGCGAGTGCCAGTGGGTGACCCCCGGCATGATGACCCGCTCAATGTCGCCCATCACGTCCTGCCACGAGTCTGGGGTCTCGGGGGCGGTCTCTGGGATCAGGGGTCGCAGATATCCGGGCTCCACAGTTGGCAGGACGCGTCTGAAATGAATTTTTTGATTTTTTTTTTTTTTTTTTTTCTTTTGAATTGAATAAACTGGTTCTTTTTATTTGTACAATAATAATATTTCTTAGTATTATCTCCTAAGCTTATGCAAACTTCTGAGAATTCAGGATTGGAATTCATTTTCTCAAACTTGTCTGTCCCGGGAGGTCAGTTGTCAAGGCGTCGGTCCGGTAATCCAGGGGTTGTGGGTTCGAAACCCAGCCGGGAAATGACAAGTTATCCTCCCATTCGGGATTTTGACCGTATAGGTAAGTAAGTAAGTAATAATGCGTCTTTGGGCTTACTCTGGAATAATGGGAATTAATAGTCCTGTAAATAAGGTATTATTATCATTTTACAAATTAATTTGATTTTTTTTTTCTTCAAATAATGTTTTACCAGCCATCTTATTTAAATAATATAAAGATTTAATTAAACTACCTACCTACACAGGTAAATTTTAATAAAGTACGTAATACATAGCTATTTATAGTCCTATCCTATTCCCAAGTCCTATTATTCAGATGAGTTATCTATTTCTTTATTTTTTTCAAGCTCTTAAATAAACCTCTAGCCAGACTTATTCAATAATAAGTCTGGCTAGGGGACTATAAACAGGGAGTAGACAATCATTGGCTTGGTTCTGGAGGCCCTTGTCAATTATTAGCCTCCTTATAAAGACAGTGGTTGAAGTGATGAGTCAATCCTCCACTGTCTGGCTACCATCGTTCACGATGACGCCACCCTATGATGATATGATGATCCCTGAATGACTCCCAAGAACATTTCCACCTTTCTCTCTGGAAACCTACCTGTCCCTGATGTTTTCCAGATAGTTGCCCACATAGTCCACCATGGCTTTGGCAAAGTCTTTGAATTCATTCACATCCCCCATGTTACTGGATCAGTATCTGAAAGCAAAAAGAAAAACAACATTATAAAAACGGATGTAAGAAATCAATGATTAGATTTTATCGAAAGATAATCTATGAATCGATCAATAAGGACCAAATGTACGTCACCGTACTCACTCCCGACCCGATTTTGGGTCAACGGTCAATTTTGGGTCAACGATTTTGGGTCAAAAAATATACTTTGATTGAAAACATAAATCGTTTTAAATCAATTTAAAGATATTCATTCCAATCACATCTAAGAGCAAGGCTCTAGAACAGCATTCCTGAAACCACATTACATTATCTCTAGATTATCAATAATTAATACTTAAGAACTTAATTGGTGCTATACTTGTCTCGTTTATCAGATCTTGATAAGATCTTTTCAGAAAAGTAGTACCTCTTTAGATTTTATCTGGGATCGAGACCTTTATAAATATGTACGAGTATATTTATGTACCTACGTTGAGCTAACCCCACCGACCTCAGTAGCTCGATCAGTAAGCTGGCTTAGCTGGCGGACTCGTAACCTGGAGGTCGGTGGTTCGAGTTATAAGTGCAGCAAAAATTTAGCACTGCTGGTTTGAGGAATTGTGATATCCCGTTTGTGATAACACAAAATAATATGATAACATTTTTTTAAAAAAATCAGTAGTCACCGTGGCCGAGTGAGTTACCGCGCTAGCCATTACACCCACGGTGACCTGGGTTCGATAACCAGCGGGGCAGGAATTTTTCTGCTCTGTACTTGGGCGTTCGGAGTCCACTCATACCTCTTGAGGAAAAATGAGTACCTAGCTGCTTTAATGTTAGCAGCGACCAGTGGCGGAATTATAGGCAAAAATAAGATATTGGGATATTATAGATACGGAAAAGTCTTATAATTCTGCGCAGCCACAAATAAACACATTATTATATTATTAAAATTATTATTTAAAAAAAAATCATAGAAATATATTTTCAGAAAAAAATCATTGATCTAACTTAGAAATATACTTTCGGCTATGTTTGAATTGTTACTGGGTTAAACTTTGAATAAATTTGAACTATATGGTTGTAGGTAAATCTTTAAGTACCTACCGCCTCTCGAACCCGCGTGAATGTATGAGTAATTGAGTAACAACCAGTGGCGTCATTACCTGAGTCAAAATTTAAGGTTTGAGAATTCGAAAATTGATGAACGCTCTTGGTGATGAATTCTGTGCTACCCCAGAATAATGGTGAAGCTGCTCGCAGTTCACTCCAAGTAAGGCGTCTTTTATTAAATTTGTCTTTATGACTGACGGATCTAAAGCTCACTGATAACCCCTGACTAGACACACTCCATGTTAGTATCCGCGACACCAAGGTTGATTATGAGTAATTCAGCATTAGTGACAGCTTATATCAGAGTCACAGAGCAAGGTAACATTTTGCTTTATTAAACTTCCCATTAACTTTTCCAGATCATTAGTACCTAGATAGGTTACCTTCAAGAAGTAGGTACGAATTTACAAACATAGGTGACATTTTCCCCTGTTCCTTAACACTTTCTGTCCCGGTAGCTCAGTTGTAAAGGGGGCGCTCTGTGAATCCAAATACTCCAGAGGTCGTGGGTTCAAAACCCAGCTGGGACATGACATGTTATCCTCCCAATTGGGATTTTTACCACATAATAATATGTCTTGGGCTTACTGCTGGAATAATGGGACTTTAATAGTCCTAATCGGGCAGTATAAATAAGACGATATTATTATTATTTCTCTGCCAGACTATTTCTAGCCAAGTGTTTCCATTCGGACACACCAAGTAGATAGTTTGATAATGCGATGTATCCAAGTAGACTCACTAGCATTGCTTTGTTGTGAGGTATTGGTTTCTCTGGCCCTGTACTTTGTTTTTTTTTTCACAGCGAGTTCGTTTCAAATTGCTTTTGAAAAAAAAATTGCGTTGTTCCAAATGGAAACACCTGGCAGTGAGAGTGTTAATGAGTTCCAAAGCTTAGGAGTATTGCTGTACATAATGAACAATGTACCATTTGGTTGTACCTGTTACATTTCCTCTTTTTGTTCTGGTAAAGCACTTTACCAAGGAATTACACCTGTCGTTCATGCTGATACATTTTCTCTGAATTGTCTGCCAAAACTAAAGTATATCTGCTCTAGCTTTAGTGGGTACATAGTGTACATGTACAATGTACCTACCATTTGGTTGTATCTTTTACATATCCTCTAAATTGTCTGCTAAAGCTGATGTATACTCATATTTGCTCTAGCTTTAGTGGGTACATAGTGTAAAATGTACCTACCATTTGGTTGCACCTTTTAAATATCCTCTATCTAGCTTTAGTGGGTACATAGTGTATAATGTACAATTTGGTTGTACCTTTTACATATAGTCTAAATTGTCTGCTAAAGCTAAAGTATATCTGCTAGAGTATGGGCCTCCCTTATAAGGTTTTTTTATTGGTTTAATAAATTAGATGTACAGATATAAATACAATAGTTACCGAAACGGTTTCATCTGGTACGATGTTATGAAATCACAAAACTTTCCACCATCACAGCGCTCCAGGGAGCCCTTTGAGGTAGAATTTCCTAACCAGCTTTCAGCTACTAGCCAACATGCGGAACTCTACCTGGCCATAAGTAAATCACCTAAATCCTCTCACTCTTGTTACCTTCAAACCAGTCACTCTGTGGACTCAGGAATTACAAATTGTCTTAATTCCTATCCTCCACAATCAATGTATTGCTAATTAATATCATTAACGTAATGGCATGTTTGTTTTTCTCTTAATAACTTTAGTCTTCCATTCGATTTACAAGTATAGGATAGCATTACTAACCGAGTTTATATAGTTTGAATAACCTTGTATGGGATTAGTACAGGGCTGTGATTAGAGGTTTGATGATAAAGAGACAAGCAAAAAAGAGTTTTTTTTAACGTTGTTATAATGTCATCCCACAGCGGCCATATCTCTGGTTGTGGTGAAGTGGAGTGATCATGGCGCTAGTCTGGTAATCTAGGTAGCGTGGGAATCCGTTGATTAGAATTTCGAATCCCACCCAATGCATGATTTTTTCCTCGTTGATTGGGGAATTTGACCTCATAAGAATGGCACAAAAATAACTGCTAAAGTAAAGGGAAGCTAGTACTATTCGGGCAGTAGATATAAATAAGGTTCATGATTATTTCTCGTCCTCGATAATCTTAGCGGTGTTATTGAGAATGTAAAATCTTACCGAACATGCTACCGTTTCCCCAGCACCACCAAATTGAAATGGGCGTAGCGCCCTTGGTGTTGGAACACAAAATTCGGGGTTTTGCTGCACAAAATTAGCACAAAATACTCATGTAAAAAAAACATTACATTTCAAAGGTGGTGCTAACGGAATGGACCCGTGGTCCAAATCCAAGCACGGGGAAATTTAACAACGGCGGGTTTGTTTTGTTGCCCATTTTTTTGTTTTTCGTAACCATGAAACAGAAGCTACTGTAGACGGTTGCAGTCTGTGTTGTAGCCTGCCCAATCTGCCCGTAGTATGGCTCCCCTCTGATGGGCGAGAAGTGACAATACTTCAGTGACACATTTACTTCCCATTTAGATGCTGGGTCAACACGCATATACACTGCGTTCATTAAAGTCAAAAGAAATTATAGTATTCGATACATAATAATAATAATTCAAAGGTCAGTTTCTTGTATTGTGAATTCAAGCCTGATTTCATAGCAAGTGCTCGGTATGCACCAACAGAAAGGTTAGATCACTTGGTAATACTCGTGGAATGAATTGAACTGTGTCCTGTTTGATCCTCACTGTTGACTCTTCGTCCTTATCATTTTACTTCCGATAAATTCCTAATACATATTAGAATTCGGAAGTATTGTGTTCGTTTTTGAAAAAAATAATAATATTATTTTGCTCGGATTTTTTTACTATACCAAATACCTAGTAAAAAAAGTTTCCTTTTTAAATAAGCACATAATATTTTTTTTTTTTTTTTTTATAAATTCATCTCTATAAATTCGTGTCTGGAAGTACAATGTTGTAATACAATAGAACCTAGGTATAAGAGAACTCAAGGGACCGAATTTTTTTCTCTCTTTTATTCAGGTTTCTCTTATAACGAGGTAAATTTCACCTGGAAATCGTTCTCTTATAAACAGGTTTCTCCTATATCCCAGTTCTTTTATATCCTACTAGCGGGCTGTCGTCCGCTTTGCGGGCCGAGGCATGGCCGTGAAAGCAAAAAAATCCTTTTTCGCCAATGGCAGGTGTTGTAGTGGGAATTTCGAAAAATCCCGTCTTAATGCACATCTAGACTATAAGACAAAGCTACCTACCAAATTTCAGCTTCCTAGGACTTACGGTTTGGGCTGTAGAGAGATGATCAGTCAGTGAGTGGTCAGTCAGTCAGTGACTTTGACATTTATATATTAAGATATCCAGTTTCCTGTCTTGACTCTTGAGGCATTATCTCTATCATTTTGCTAAAGCTTCATTTAATTAATTTTGTAATTTTATTTACTTACAACAAGTAAGTAAATAGAAGTTTATATCTTGCTAAAAACAAAATATCCACCTAAAATAAAATGTAATCTCTATTCTGTAATTTAATATTTAATGTGTAACTAAAAATCAATAAAGTGGCTGTATGGGGTTTTTTTTGTCACAATGCTAATGCCAATACAAAAAAAAAAAAAAAAAATAGAAGTAAGTAAGTAAATTTTATTTACTTACAATAAATAAATAATTTTTTTTTTTTTTTTTTTTTTTTTTTTAAGTGGGGTTTAACGTCGCTTTCAACTGCCATGGTCATATCACGACGGGGGTTTTACCCTCCATTCTCAGGAAACTCACAAACCTGCTACTCACATTGACCTCACCCAGCCTGAGTGGGGCCGGGAAAAGCCAGCGTCACGAGAATTAGAATTTGAATGGTCACCCATCCAAGTCTTAACCTCGCTGGATGTCGCTTAACTTCGGTGTTCTGATGGGAACCGGTGTATTCAACATGCCATCGACGCTGGCTAAAAAAAAAAGAATAAATATTTATCTGCATTGTTTTTGATGGTAAAGAGACGCTGAGCAAAGAAACTCTAAAAAACGACCCGAACACACCAAACAGGCAGCAAAACAATCAGTGTGAACTTCAGAGAAAAAACCGACTTGTTTCTACACCGCCTTTCTCAGTTGCCAAGGTCAGAGGCAGACCAATTTAAATTGATAATAAATTAGATTTGTAGGGCACATGTCAGATTTGGTTCCGAACTTCCGGCTCTTGTGACTGGAGACTGGCTGGAAATCAAGGGTGACATTCACAAGGGTTCGATCCCCAGGGTGGCAGGATTCTGCTCTGTACTTGGATGTTCAGGGTCCACTCATACCTCGTGAGGAAAAATGAGAAGTTGCTTTCATGTGAACGGCGACCAGTGGCGAAATTATAGGCAAAAATAAGATATTAGGTTATTAGGTCAAGGCGTCTGACTGATAATCCAGAGGTCGCTGGTTCAAATCCCAGCCGGGATATGACAAGTTGACCTCCCACTTGGGATTTTGACCACATAATAATACGTCTTGGGCTTACTGCTGGAATAATGAGACTCAGTCTTAATCGAGCAGTACATATAAATAAGGCGATATTATTATTAGAGATACGGAAAAGTCCTATAATTCTGCCCTACCTACTGAGATTGTGATATAATAACACAAAAAAAACATTGTATTTTTTTACATTCTCAAAAATCAAAAAAATCCGAGTTGTAATGGTTGTGACTGATGCTTCTGGTCGAGAGATCGTGTGTTCGAATCCTAGGTTGGGCAGAATTTCCAACGAAACAATTCTGTTTACTCTCTAGTATTTCCGTTTTTGCGTTTCCCTCCCAATCCAGTCTGGGTGAGGTTAATGTGGGTGGCTGGTACGATTCCCAGCGGTTGGAGGGTAAAACCCCCGGCCCGAATAACTCAAATCAATTATCTGTCTGAATCACTAGGATGTATTGATTGTATTGGTCTCTTTAGCTCATGTAGGCTCGGGTATGCCTCTTATCCCCCAAAAATACACTTCGTGTGCAAAAGACGCCAAGAAAATTAGAATCCTTCAAATATAATTAATTACCTTAAAATATTTCTAAAGAGGAACTGATATCAAATGAATGCCAAGTTCTCCTAAACTGGAAATCATTTGCCCAGAAAGAAGTCTCAAGCACAGAAATCAAACTGAGGATTGGACATGACATTTCCCATTAATCTACGATTTACCAACGCTAAAAGTTAACAAAAATCCTGGCAAGTTTCAAAAATTAAAAAAATGCTTTCAACTTGCCAAGATTTTTGTTAACTTTTAGCGTTGGTAAATCGTAGATTAATGGGAAATGTCATGTCCAATCCTCAGTTTGATTTCTGTGCTTGAGACTTCTTTCTGGGCAAATGATTTCCAGTTTAGGAGAACTTGGCATTCATTTGATATCAGTTCCTCTTTAGAAATATTTTAAGGTAATTAATTATATTTGAAGGATTCTAATTTTCTTGGCGTCTTTTGCACACGAAGTGTATTTTTGGGGGATATCAGATATTTTTGGTAGGTTACATTTTTTGCAATTTTCTATAACTTCACACGAGCACCAAGGTAGAACTAACTATATCCTTGGAAATATTTCTTTTCCTTTTTCTTAAACTTTTCCTTTCTCATCATCTCTATTCTTCGGTACAATATATCTAAAATATTGCACCTTTAATTTTTTCCTTTAAGCTTATTACACCGGGTTTCTTCTTTCTAGTTGTTCCTTAGGATTTTTGGTGCATGGTTGGCCTATCCTGCCAGTGGGTTACGGAAATTGAGTGATAATTTTTCCTCATGTATTAATGGGGAATCCGATAGTTTGGATATTCAGGACAATCGGTTCTTATTATTTTTTTTTTTTAATTTCGGCAAAATATTACCAAAGTGGGTAAGTCGTTCGAAAACGCATTACAAAACAACTAATTAAAAAGAGAATAAACTGGTGTGACACCACCACACTTTTCTTATCAGTTGAAAAGAAGTCAGCTTCTGCCACTAAAAGATTCGTGTGGTATATAAAATCAACTTCCATACCAAATTTTAAGTCTCTAGGTTGTACCGTTCTCGAGATATCTCGTTCACAGACAGGCGGACGCACGGACCAATGGACGAAAACAATTTTCATGGTATCCTGAGGCTATGATTCGTCCAGAAATGTGAAATACAGGGTAGACCAAATTTTCGACAATAAGGAATGTATATTATAGGATAAGGAAAGTAAAAAATTGCATGAATTCGGAAATCAAATACTTTTAAAAATTATGTACAGTGTACAGCTGTACACGCATGAAGCAAATTCTTTAAAATAGAAAGAGTAGGTACACTCTCTTATGATTTATCAATATTGTTTTGAATATCACACGTTCACCCTAAATAACTCAACTATAGTATATCCCTTTCATTATGATAGCTATGACTTATTAAAATCGTAGGCAGGGTTGCCAAAACTGCAAAGACTACAGAAGTAAAGAATCTTAAGTGTAGGTAGGTGCATCGCACAATACTTCCTTGTACATTTTCTTTCAACCTTAAGGTTGATACAATATAATTATGTACATATCTAGATATTATGTAGAAACATTCAAAATCATAAATTTCTGATCGATAACCAAGTACCTAGGTAATAATATTATGTGATGCAGTACATATAAGTATGATGATTTTAATTGTGATTTTTATTATTAAAATACTAAATAATACCAGCATGATTTTGCGTGTATTTCCCCAACCATTGATTTTCACCGAAGTGATTCATTTGTATTTTTCCTAATAGGTTTGACTACTATTTTTTCATTTACCTATAAATTAATAATAAAACCAAACCACATTTTTTTTTTATTTTAAATAAAGATAATACGTACAAAAATGATTTACCTACTCCATAAGAGGGATAAAGCTATTAGCCCAATCCTCATATCAAATACAAGTGAGAACTGACTGATCTACTGATCATAACCAGATTAATTATTTAGGTAGTAGGTAGCTACATGTTTATAAAACAATCTAAATATAAACAATAGAAAAATGAAGAAGTAAATATTATATTTATTATGTAAACCATGCACTGTGAACCAAGTCAAACATTTGCGAAACCTTTTAAATATTACCTGCACCAAACGTACCCTTCCGACCTTTGTATAGTAGAGCTCCTTTTAATCGCAACGAGTGAGAGAGTGTACTGAAAATAGATATTTTTAAGACTGCAACATTGTAAGATGTTCTGGAATCTGATTGGTTCTCGTATTTTGTCGTGATGATTCTCAACTATCATAATGAAATGGATATACTATAGTATCATCGGTCAATGAAACAACAAAAGAAAACCAGTTCTCTTTTGGTTTTTTCGTAAAAAAGTAGGTACTACACAGATACCGATTGGAATAATCTTTTATGATTTGTTTACCCTTCTCTTGTGTTTAGTTATGTAAAGTCAAGCATTTTTATGGATCGGTAATTCTCAGAAATCAAATGCGTAACAACGAAATTTGGTGAAATTGTTTTTACATTAACTATTCCCGTTATGTATGTGTGTTATGTATGCATGCTTAGATTGCTTAGGGAGGATCTCAATTCTCCGAGGATCTGAATTTTCCGTATGGTTGATGCGATATTGTCAAACAAAACTCAAATCGCCGAATCTCGGCTTGCAGGCCTACATATTTTCAAAATACTAAAACTTAAGATGACTTTAACAAGTAAATACTCGTTGTGTGTGTGTTTTTTTTATAGCCTCGTACATCGTACATTATTTTAATGGAGTACTCTATACCTAATTGTTTTAGTTTTTTATACATTACAAATTATATTATGTACATTAAGTAGTCACCGTGGCAGAGTGAGTTAGCGCGCTAGGCATTGCACACATGGTGACCTGGGTTCGATTCCCAGCGGGGCAGGAATTTTTCTGCTCTGTACTTGGATGTTTGGGGTCCACTCATACCTCGTGAGGAAAAATGTGTAGTTACTTGTATGAGTAACGACCAGTGGCGGCATTACCAGAGTAAAAAGAAATTAATGTAATAGAATAATTCGAAATGTGAAGGAGGCTCTTAGTAATGCAGCGCTACCCACAAAAAATTGTAAAGAGGCCTTGTGCTTCACCACAAATAAAATCATACATAATTATTATGTGCATTAGATCAAGTAGGTATTTTCAATATGATATTGTTAAAGATATTAGATATTTTATTGAATAATCTCACTCATATCTTTAAAAAAAGCTAGACGAAGAAAAATACATTCATCTATAAGACCAAATAACCTAAAAAAGATCGAAGAAAGAAAGGCAGCAAACACAGCCATTACGTATATTTCATTTGAGGAATCCCTGAGCTCTGATACTCGGAGAACATTAGGTACTCTAATCGAAATTATATTGTGCGCTACCAATGACTTAAGGAGCTTATAACTCAAAAACCGTACATTTTTTGAAGACGGCTATTCTGACGAGGAATCATCTGACAAGACTCAGAAATATGTTCTGAAAGTTTCAGCTCGATAGAATAAAGCCTTAATAGCGATACATGTGATTACGTGAAGAAAAGTCGGTGAACGTCAAAAATCAACAAAATATGTTATAACTCATAAATGGTTATAGTTATAAAAAAATTACACAGAATAAAAAAAGCTGTAAATTGGTCAAATAATAAACATACAAAGTTTCAGCTTTCTATTATCAGCCGCATTTGAGATACAGGCAATACCGCCAAAGCGCCGCCGAGTGACCGCGGAAGTTTTTTTTTTGTTAAAACCTCGAGCTGCAAGCATTAAGAACCCATATCCAAAATGTCATAATTTTAACTTGAACCATATGCCCGTGGTAAGTCGAATGCGGAAAAAAAAAAGACCAAAGTATGAATCTTTTACTAATTTTGGGGGTGCTCGTAAAAGCGGTTAGGGGTGTCAGAAAAAGGTCAAATAAAAAGTAGTCATCTTCTATTCGACGAGGAAAACACGAATATGAAGAAAAAAGATTAAGAAGTTTTATTTAAGAAGGTCAAAATTACAAAAGAAAATACATACGAACTCGGTTTAGCGTAAGTATAGCACGCTCGTTTTGTTTATCTTGGCGTTGCAAAACTAGCGTTTTGCTTGATATAAAGCCACTAATAATAATAACATCGCTTTGTTTATACTGCCCGACTAGAACTATTGCATGAGTCCCTCCAGCAGTAAGACGTATTATTATGTGATCAAAATCCCAAATGGGAGGATAACTTGTCATGTCCCGGCTGGTTTCGAACCCGCGACTTCTGAATCAACATAATGACGCCGACGCGCGACGCCTTGAACAACGAGCTACCGGGACCGACAAAAATATGTTGTTTGGCTAAGAGTACCTATATGCACCTAATGTCATTAGTGCATAATAATTATAATGTTCGTACATTTAGGTATCAATCATGGTCATTAACACCTATACTTGAAGCTATAGTAACCCCCATTCATGAGATAAATAATCTATTTAAGTTACTAATAAGCAAAAATCAAAGTGCTGGTCCGTAATATTACCGTAAATAGTGTTTGAAACATTTTCTCTTTTTTGTTTTTCTGATCACTAGTACGGTTGTTGGAATGTAGAGGTTTTGTTGCAGTGAAGAAAAAACTCTATGCCAACACGTGCCGACTGTGAGCACTGTGGCAGCGTGTCATTCATTTATCATAGAAACCAGTTTTTCTTTTTTCTGAGCTCTTGTGTTAATATGTCGTTTTAGCACGGGTGTCACTTGTTACTTCAGTAGAATCTCGATTAGCGATAGTTCGAAAATCCCGTTAACTCGAAAGAATTCTTCAGCCTTTGTCGAACTTTGCTCCTTATTCGCCGATAACTCGATGCCGATTTGTGCCTTGAATTTTGCGAGGAAACAGTATTCTACTGTATCACTTACCCGGACGAAACACTATTTTAGCTAGAAAATCGAATGCCCTATACAAAGAAAGAGACTTCACTACACTAATCAACACCTCAGCCGAGGTCTGTACAACACTCTTACAAAGGGAAAAACAAAGTAATCACCACATTTGTGTAACTTCTCACAGCCTTACGAGTGTTCGTTGCTTAACTTTGGTGTCAAATCGAGAATACTATAGGTTAGGTACGTATTTTAAATTGAAGATCTTGGGTTTTTCTCCACTCAATTACCCTGTAAATAAAGCGTATTAAAGATAATTGCGCCTAACGATCTGCTGAATCTTAGTTGATAATTCATTCATTAGTGCAGAACAATGCAGAATCCTTTCTCACCGTAAGGACACCACTGAGTAGCGCTACTCACAGCAGGTGGGTACACGAGGCATTGTTGAGATATTTGGTCGCATCAATTTTTTCTACGCGTCATTAGGAACCTGACCTAGTTAGACAGGAAATAGTTAAGTTATCATATTTGTGATCACTTTCGTGATATCACAACTACTTAAACTCGCTTTACTAAATCTACGCTGAAACCGGGACTTGAACCATCGACCTCCAGGTTACAAGTCGCCGCCTTATCGATCAAGCTACTGAGGTCGGTTAGACAGGAAGTAATGCAGAGTGCAGCCTGTTGAAATGTGTTGTAGAGCAACCATAAAGTAAAGTAAAATTCAGTTATAATATGAAAACTCAGGGAACTAGAGGGGAGAATTGCCAACTGCTTTAAAATGTAGAAGGAAAAAGGCAAGAATCCAGCTATAGAGGATGAGGGGCAAGAAACCAGTCAGGTGAAAATGTGAGGAAACAATTAAACATTAGGAAGAAGGAGGCGGGGAACTAGCTGCAGGAAAAAGAAAGTTGCTCAGGAGGTTATGAAACATACAGAAATATGAAAAAAATTAAAATCGGAGCAAAAAAATATTTTTTTTTACAAAAACGAACACAATACCTAGGTAGGTACTTCCGATTTCTAATCTTAGAAAATTATCGGAAGTAAGACAGGAAACCAACTATGTACAGTAGAAAATGCAGGAAATTATAGCTACAGGAGAAAATAGAGTATGCTTTCAAAGAGGACAAAAAATGTTGGAACCCACGATCAATCTTTTATTGGCAGATAAAGCTTCGAGCATTAACCTTGCCTAGATGTTACCTTCTACTAGAGAGTAGGTAGGAATTATTGCAAAATTCAAGTAATATTTATAGGTACATAAAAAAGCTAAATCTTTCTACGTCATCAAGTGATGAAAGATGTACATATTCCATGCTATATCAGAGTTTTTTTTAATGATATTTATTTACAGAGAACACTTAACAATCAGAGTCCTTGCTCCTATATCAGAGTTTAACCTACTTCTAATAGAGACGTTAAGATGTCTGATTTTAAAGAAAAAAATTGTACCTACCCACTTAAAAAAGAAAGATCATACTCTTTGTTTTTAATTATGTCTGTGTTCCATGAAATAAAAATTCCAAATATGTAAAGTCGCACAAAAAGTTTGAGTCAAATGAGGTACGCCCGCAAGAATATCAAGGGTAGGTAGATCCATAAAAAGATCATAATTAAATCATTACTTACATACGAGTATCTATGTAATTATGTATATCGATATATAGTATTTTTTTTTCTTTGTTTATCAATTGATAGGAATGTAGGAGAAAAATATACTTTTTACACTATTTTAAGTGTAAATTTATTGTATTACTTATTTGTTGGATCGGAAATGAGTTTCTGTTCAGCCTTGGGCCGCGTGTCGCCACTAGGTCTACGTCTGAGTTATGCTTGGCTTTGGTTTCACAAGTTTGCCTTGGATACGGGGGAGAACGGTCTCAAGGCAAAACTGCACAATGAGTTTCCGAAGAAATTAAAAATCATGGGTGTCTAATTGATTATTTATCAACTATCGATTAAGAGAGAAAGAAATCGGAATCGTGAATCGAACAAGGTTCTTGTAGAAGTCAAGATCAAAGCAAGGATTAAACATGTGTTAAATTGTGTTCTTGTAAGTTAGGTGTAAGTAGATACCAGATACCTAATAATTAGAATGTGTAACGACTTAAAAAGAAACCTCGATTGTCTAAATAAAGCCTTTGGCTTAATTATGCATTGGTGGTCGAATGATTAAGGTACCAGTCGTCAGCCTGGTCCCAAAAGTCTGGCAACCTTTGAAATAATGACACGAGCTATGCAGAAACCACCGTGACAAGTCGCCTGCGGCACTAATCACGGTCTTCCTATTTATAAAATAGTTCCTCAGGTTTCTATAATTAAAAAATATTCAATCCCTTGCTATTTGAATCACATTTCGTGACATTTTGTCCCACTACTAATTCCGGCCCAACCCAAGCTGGGTGAGGTTAATGTGGGTAGCAGATTTGTTAGTTTCCTGCGAATGGAGGGTAACACCCCGTCGTGATATACGTAAACAATACTAAACATGCAGTTGAAAGCGACGTTAAACCAAAATTAAAAAAAAAATGGTTCAACAGAATCTGATTAATTTTTATTTCAGCCTTTCTTGTTTTTAAAAATGCAAGAGGAATTATTGTTGTTGTGATAATCACATAAAGAGTCACAACATTCTTAATATTAGTCATTGATCAAACCAGGAAGTTATTGATATTTCCCTATGCTTGGAGCTTGAACCACCGACCTCAAGTATCTGAGTTCATCATAAGACTCATGACACAATAATATATATACCCGATCCTTGGGACTTGAACCTCCGACCTCCTGGTTACGAGTCCGCTACTCAATCGGGGTTTCCCAGGGAAGATGAGTCACATAAATGTCATTATGTTTATGTATCATATTAGTTAGCTATTTATATACCTATTTCATGAAGGTACAAATCTGAGGGTATTGTATTGATCTTAGCTATAAGCTATATCATGGTTGAATGTCAGGTATAGTTAGTTGGTATTTAGATATTTATATACTTACCTATTTTATATGTAACCTTATTTTAATAGCTGGACATATGTAACACAAGAAGGTATTTTAATAGCTACTCGAGAGTCCAGAATCAAACAGATGAGAAATAGATACATACCTACCTACGAGTAAATATACCCATCATAAATTTGTAGTATGGTCACTTTTAACCAACAATACCTAAATAGTAAGGATATAATAGATATCATAATAAAAGACACTTTTTATGCTGTCCGATTAGAACTTAACAGTCCTGCAGTTGAGTTTGGGCTGTGGTCCAAAATTTCAAATAAATGAAAATAAATTCATGCACTCGTGAGATTCGAACCAACAGATCCCGCTAGGCTCCACCTGGATTAATTTTTCTCGGCTGTGAATTTTTCTTGCCGGGAACCAATCCATCTTGAATATTTTTGCGAACCAATTCACCTTTTTTGGTTTAATGTCGCTTTCAACTACATGGTCATATTACGACGGGGGTGCTTCCCTCCATTCGCAGGAAACTCACAATACTGCAACCCACATTAACCTCACCCAGCCTGTGTTTGGACGGAACGCCAGCATCACGAAGTCTTCACCTCGCTGGACATTGCTTAACTGCGGTGATCCTACGAGAACCGATGCATTCAACGCGCCATCGACGCTGGCTAATTTACCTTTTGAGCTTGAAATGAAGAAGTACATTTTTTATTTATTCGCTCAATCTTTCTGTTGGGATTGGCCAGATTTTCTAAGCAGTCATTCGAAAAGCCTAACGCATACAACAGCATATGTACGTCGAGGATTTGTAGGCTGTGGAAAAACACTATTGTGTTGCAAGCATTACGTGATACCGAATGCGTATCGTGAGAAATGTGCAACTAAACAAAAGATTTGCATCTTATCATTAATTAGGACTATTGTTATTATGTATTCCTTTTTTTTTTTTTTTTTTAAGTGGGGTTTAACGTCGCTTTCAACTGCCATGGTCATATCACGACGGGGGTTTTACCCTCCATTCGCAGGAAACTCACAAACCTGCTACTCACATTGACCTCACCCAGCCTGAGTGGGGCCGGGAAAAGCCAGCGTCACGAGAATTAGAATTTGAATGGTCACCCATCCAAGTCTTAACCTCGCTGGATGTCGCTTAACTTCGGTGTTCTGAAGGGAACCGGTGTATTCAACATGCCATCGACGCTGGCATGTATTCCTTTATTACAAGACAAAATACCGGTTATAATATTGTCAATAGGAAAAAAATATTTAAAAGTACATATAATATTAGGATATCTTATTATGTATGTATATAATATTAAACACAAAATAAATAATATAGAACAAAAGAACACAATTAAGAGAATAGATTAGGAATATGTAGTATAGGAATTAAAAGTATTCACTAGGGCGGGGGTTTTACCAGAGGCAATATCTACCACCCAACCGTCATAGATCGACTCTATGTACGAATTGAGTTCTGTGCAAATTTATTAGCTATAGCTGTAGGCTTTTGTAATTGTGTACAGTTATTGATCAGGTCTTTCCAACATGAATCTATTTTATTTTATTTTTAAATTGAAAAGATTTTTTGGCTGAGATTAGCCCTTGGTTTTATTCGCTCAAGCTTTGATTTCTAAATAGTGGTAGTACCTTTCTTTATGCTGCCCGATTAGGAATAACAAATATATCTCCCTTGCCTTTATCCCATATTAGCTTATGTTGCTTTTGGGGTCGGCATTGTTCAACCTAATGGTTGAGGTTGGTAGGGTGGAGCACGTTTTTAATGGCTGGATGCCCTTCCTAACGCCAACGATTCTATTTGATTTAACGTCCTGGATTAGGACGGGGGTTTTACCCTCCATTCGCTGGGAATCGTACCAGCTACCCACATTAACCTCACCCAGCCTGGGTAGGGCCGGAAATGCCAGCCTCACGTGTTTGGATGGAACAGAATTTTCTTCGAAAAGTCTGCCCCAGCCGGGAGTTGAACTCGGGAACTCTGGACTACGGGCAGTAGTCACAACCATTTCGCCACGTTTCGCCACTCTTATTTGTTAGGAATAACAAATAAGAGGACTTTTTCTTTTCCTTTAATATCTTGTTTTTGCCCATAATTCCACCACTGGTCGTGAGTACTTATTTTTCCTCACGAGGTATGAGTAGACCATGAACATCCAAGTACAAAGTAGATCTGTTCTGCTGGTGATCGAACCCAAGTCAAGCGTGCAAGAAAAGGATTTTTTTCTTGGGCCACGGTGACTACTGATAAGGAATTTTTGAGTTTGGGTTTAACGTCGCTTTCAACTGCATGGTCATATCACGACTGATAAGGAATAATGAGTCCTATTAAAATGCTCAAATATAGTTATAGGAAAAAATTCTCATTGGGTGGGATTCGAACCAACGGTTGCCTAATACGCTACCTGGATCACCAGACTACAAACATGATGGCTGAATACTCTGGATTTTTGCTGTATTCAAACGGGTAGAGATTTAGGGTGGAATTAATAGACAAACCCGAGATCAGAAGTTCGGACTTAATCATTCGTTTCCCCATTTAAATCATTACGCAAAATCTAGACTTAAGTGCACAGAGGTATGACAAAAACATCTAGGGCGGAATTAATAGACAACATCAATAACTTAAGTCGTTTTGGTAAGTGTCGATTTTCCCTATCTTACACAGTACGCAATCCGTGACTTAACGCCACAGAGGTATTACAAAAACGTCTATTAATTCCGCCCCTATTAATTCCACCCTTAGAAATCAAAAGTTACACTCAAGAAATCAAGACCCAGAAGTAATAATTTCTTATTTCCGCAACAGATTCTGATCTAGTTTTCATCGGGAGAACTGCACCCTAAGAGTTTAACATTATTAATTCCATTATTTTATGTAAAGCTTGCATATTATGTTGAACCTCTTATCATCTAGTCCTTATAGAATAGCTTGGATATTTGGACACGGTTCAAAATTCTACTTATTTTCCTTTAGAACTTGGCACTGAATTGAGAAGGGAGTATGCTCATTTTCCTATAGGTAGGTCCCCAACTCCCCACATTCTATCCACCAGTGTAATCGAGTAGGACTTAGGTATGTTGTATATTGTTGTATGTAACACGAAGGCCGTCTTGTTCTTGAAAATAGATAACGACCCAGGACCCGTCGTGAACCCAACCCACGTACAGTACACGCCGAACACACGTTAAAGAAAACAAACGTTATGAAAGAGGCCCTGATCTGTCCGTGTGTTCGGTACAATTTTATTTTCAAAAGTGTGTTTCGTAGACTTTCCTACTGTGTGTGTGCTATGTGTGGGTTAGGCCCTTAATATAGTTGGTGTCCAGTTGTTAAATTTAAAATTATTTTAGGTTCAAGTGCTAAGAGTAACCAACCTCGATCATGAGGAATAGGTTGAACAATGCCGACCCCAAGTAGGTTTGGGAAAAGGCAAAGTGAAAGAAGGAGAAGTTTTGAGCTTCGAAAAAACTCTCGAATGACCTCTAAGAGCGAAATTAATTTAGTCTCGGATTTCAATATGATGTAGGAAAATATGATGCTAAGCAATGACTTAAGTTCGGTGGAAGAGAAAGCCACGGGCTTTAACCTCGCTCCTTGCTTTTACTACACATTCTATTGTGTTCTTTAATTTCACGTCCTATGTTGCAGAATGTATCATGTAGTTTACCAATAAAGAGTTAAATAATCATAATAACAATAATATGTTATCGATTTTGTCTATTATATTCGCCCTAAGAGTCTTTCTGAAAAAAAGTCAAACATTTTGCTTCCTGAGTCTCGGAGTCATAGTTCAATTCCCGCCTTGGGAGATTTTTTTTATTTATAATTACCCCTTAAACAAAAAACAGTCTCGGAACCATCTCCGAGATCTAGGAACGAGATTGTATCGTCCTGTCTCGGATCCCAAAAAATGATATCGGAGACACCTAGGAGACCGTTCGGAGACTGCTACGGGACAGTCTACGTCCGCACCGTAGCGTCGATTGCTGGTGCTCGAGATTGCTCCAAGATCGGTCTCGGGAACTGTCTCCGAGATCATTCTCGGGGACCGTCTCCGAGCCTTCTCGGAACCGTCTCCGAGAACATTCTCGGGGACTGTCTCCGAGCCTTCTCGGAACCGTCTCCGAGAACATTCTCGGGGACTGTCTCTTCTAGACCACAGACCGTTTTAAATACCCTGGGAATTTTAGCTGTAAAACCACCTAAAAATAATACGACACATTTTTATAATAGAACATATTTTTTATTGTGAAATTTAAAATAAAATAATTAAGAACAAAACAAAAAAAAAGAAGAATAAACCTTAAAGAATGAAAAATCCCAATAAGAGACTAGAAACAATTGGAATAAAGAGATTGCCATAGGCAATAACCAATAACCCCGCCCTTTAGTTAGGACATATGTATAGGACATTGGATACGAATTCAATTTTTAATATTAATTTTTCGAGTTTAAGTCAGTTCTAACTCAGTTAGGGTCCATTTCTGACCCCTAGTTGATAGAGATAATCCATGCTTATTTGACCCAAGGAATCTAAGGTATCAATATATTTATGCAATCAATTTAGAAACATTAGAAAAAAAATTGACATGAAAATAAAAGTATCACATAAGTTCACATCTTAAAAGTATCTCTATCTTTAGTCACAGCAGACTACCCAGACGGCACAGAAAGTGTTTAAAAAGATTTTAAAAACACTTATTTTGACAAGATTCAAACATTTTATAAAGCTTATTTTGACAAGGCTTAACATTTTAGAAACACTTTTATAAGCTTACTATTTCCTCCCCCTGAGCATTTTATTAAGCTTATTTTTACAAGGTTTTGGAAATTGAATACCTAATTAATAATTAAGGGGCTCCATATTGAATTTCATACCACCGCCATTGCCCGGAAAAAATTGAAAATTGTGATTTCACAGGAAATTTTTAAAATTAATTTGGATTTGATGAAAAATATACTATTTCAAGGCAATTTGGTTCTACAATGATGAAAAGCTGTTGATGAAATGCTAACATTAATAAATAAGAAGACAATTTGTGTTTTTCAGTTTTATATTTTTCCATTTTCATGGTAAAAGAATTAAAAGCAAAAATATGTAACAAACAAAAACATGAAACAAACAGAATATAATACATAGAATCAGCAGATAAATTAAGCCAAGTGGACTTAATTAATCTAAATCTATTATACATATAGGTAATTAAGAGAGAGATGTGCTGAAATGCCATCTTCCTGCCCAGCAGCAGGCTGCCTGAAGACAAAGAATACCAGAACAGAAGTTGAGATTATTAAAGATGAAATTAGGAAATAGAACCCAGAGAGAATTTTGACTATAATATGGCATTCATAAAAAAAGAACAGTCTTCCAGATTTTTTTTTGTTTGATTAAAGTGGGTTTAACCTCAATTGCATAGTCATATCATGACCAAGGTTTTACCCTCATTTGCAGGAAACTCACAAACCTGTTACCCACATTAAGCTCACTGAGCCTGGGTTGGGCCATTTTATTCTGAATTTACTGGGAATAGTACCAGGTAGCCACATTAACCTCACCCAGCCTGATAAAGGCTGTGTATACACATGTCAGCCTCATATTTTCTAAAGAAGGAGAATTATCTGTTTCACAACAACAAAAATGAACCAAAATCTTTAGATTACGGGGAGTAGTCAAATCCTGAATAATGCAAGCTACTGTTTTAAAAATTAAAATTAATGAACACATTATAGTAAAAAATGTACTTATTACAAGTAAAAAAAATGTCTAAATTTGCAACATTTAATACTTCTTCTAAACTTACAATATTTTTTTTTTTTTATGTTATAGCTGGTTCATGAAAAACCCCTGTCCTGATTTGAGATAGTGAGGATGGGAATTTCATTCTGAATTTAATGGGAACAGTACCAGATACCCACATTCACCTCACTCAGCCTGAGTAGGGCTAGATATACCAGCCTCACATCTTCGGAGAACAGATTTATTTATTTAAAATAAAAATGGGGGTTGTATACTGAATTTACTGGGAATAGTCCCAGCTACCCACATTAACCTCACTTACCCTGATAAGGACTAGAAATGCCTCATTTTTAAAGGGAACAGAATTGCTGTTTGAAAGAAAAAAAAACTGTGAATTGAACACAGGATCTATTGATTATGGAACAGTATAGTCAAATCTTCAATAATGTGAACCTATTAAAAAGCCTTTAGCTAGTCAGTTCTCTGTTCATAGTTGTCTAGCAAAACACTGGTCTTTTCCCTGTTTAAAATCCCCCAGTCAGACACCTGTCAAGAGTGTGATTCTGATTAAGTGGAATATCTGGAACAGGTTAATCTCCAGCATTTCCACATACATATCCTGGTTTGACTATAAAACAATGTAAAATGTAAGATATTGTTTAGATATTGCTTACCCCACTAATTGGAGTGTAAAACTCACTTATGATTAATGCATGGAAATTGGTACACTTTAGAACAGTAAACTTTTTAAAGTAGAGAAAAATTTCTTTTTAGTTATACCCTAAAACTATGATGTAGGAACTTTAGAAGAATCAACTTGTTGGACTTTTATCAGAAATTGTTAGATATAATTATATTGTTAAATCATCAATGTGTAGTCACTTTCACTTAAATCCCATGTCAGGTTCAATATGTTTGAGGAGGGAGGCAGCTTAAATAGGTTTCTTCAGGTTGAAGCTATGTTGGATTGGATGCACAATACATGTAAACAGGTGGAAAATATCATGTGGATTTCCTCCATAGATCATAATTATTTTAAATGCTAGGTCCAGTTTAAAAAGATATTATGTTTGCAGACATATTGACCATTACTTAAATTACTTAAAACACGTTTTATTAAATCACTTATTTGGATGAGCAGAAGTCACTGATGTGAAATTACTTATGAAGTTACTTTATCTTAGGAATGAGATTACACATATTGACGGTAGTTTCTCAAAATACTGTATAAAATATCTTTACCTTTTATGTATTTGAGTTTTACTAATTATCTCAGGAAAACTAATTAATCTATTCAAATTTCGGAATTCACTCGATTTTGAAAATGTTTTGCAAATTTTACTTTCAATTTCCGGTGTTGCCACAGGGTATTGGATCTCGTTCCGAGACGGTTCGGAGAACATGTACTCGGGACGAGTTAGCTCGGATCTTGTCCCGAGTTAGCTCGGGCATAGATCCGGGATAGGTTCCGAGTAAGTTGGTTAAACATTCTCCGGGAGAGTTCCAATCCATTCCCGCAGTACTCCCAGAGAAAGATGTTTCCGAGCACGCTGTTTTTACTCTCTCGTATCAATCTCCGAGACTACTATATCGGAGTTAGTAGATCAGAGACACCTTTTTGTTTAAGGGGTACACTGTCACAAAATGGTCTCCTTTATATTGGCTGTTCCTTCACACATTCTTTTCTCTACGGTTGAGCGAATATTGGCTTACAAAATAATTAGAAAGTCGATCTTCAATGTCATCGAGGATTAGGGGACCCCCTATGATGCCACATACATAATTATGTATACATGTGTTATTCAAATTGAATGCGCTTTATCCCGTTGCGTCTAGAAATACGTCTCGTATTTTCTTTAGTTTAAAAACCTATTAATAAATGCATAGGTTGTACCTTCAATTATTTACTGTTGGAAATTAATATTGAAATACTGGGGTACGTATTTCCTTAAGAAATTTCAGTGGGTAGTGCAGAATTATAGGACTTTGCCGTATCTTTAATATCTCAATATTTTATTTTGCCTATAATTCCGCCACTGGTCGCTGCTAACCTTAAAGCAGCTACTCATTTTTCCTCACGAGGTATGAGTGGACCCCGAACGCCCATGTACAGAGCAGAAAAATCCTGCCCCGCTAGGGATCGAACCCAGGTCACCGTGCGTGCAATGCCTAGCGCGCTAACTCACTGGGCTACGGTGACTACTGTTTTAAATTTATAACGAAAGCCCTAGACAGCAAATCTCTCACAATACACTTTCGAGTCTTTATTTTGAAAACGCATTAGCGATAGTAAATATTTCAATTATAAATACTTTAGACAAATTTAAAAATTTAGTGGGTATTAAGTCTGAAAAGGAATATTCAAATTTAAATTAAATACCTTCTTAACTATACCTTCTATAAGTTTAGTATAAAATACTTTCTATGTATATATAAAAAAAAATATTGTATCTTACCTGGTAGGTAGTTAATACAAAAAACTTCTACAGGTGAAAAAACTTTCGTAGGTAACGCAGCAAGTTAAAAATTCACAAGCTTCAAATTCCGCAGCAAAATTAAAACAAAAACACGAAAATATCACTTCTCCTAACTTTAAGGTGAGATTTAAATTTAAAAAAAAAAATTAAAATGAAAATTGAAAAAATCACGAGATAAAAGAACAGAAAAAAATTATTCAGGATTTTAAAAGAATCCTGACGAGATAAGAACTGATAATGGCACTGTGAAATGTGATAATGATGACTTTGATCAAAGTTTAGCAACCCTCCGGAAGACATGCATGAATAAACGGTGGAAAATAGTTCACGCATGCGTGATTCATACCAAAATTACCACTATACCACTTTATTTAATAAAAAATGTTGTAAGACGTTTGGTAAGTTAATAATAAATGAAGATTTTTTAAGAGACGTTTAGCAATAAAAATAAATATTCAACTATGAAAACTCAATGAAAACAATAACATACAATTATTTTCATGTTGCAAGAAATATTTTGGCGTTTATTCGTGTTTAAAATGAATTAATTAAGAGGTAATTAATTAATTAACATGTATGAATTGATTAACAGGTATTAAATACTGTGTTTTGTCAGTCGCTCTTTAAGTTGTTTACCTACATCATTACATTTTACTAATAGCTTGTGAACTTTGAACAAGTAGTAAACTATTTTTCTTTTGTTATAAATGCTATATAAAATCAATTACCGACCTCAGTAGCTTGATCGATAAGGCGGCGGACTTGTAACCTGGAGGTCTTGATTTTTTTTGCACTAAATGTCACATTAACTATTAAATCTCACTCTATTGAGAACTCGAACCACCGACCTCCAGGGTAGAAGTCCGCTGCCTTAACAATGGAGCTATGAGTTTGAGCAATACCTACTGATTTACTGATGTTGATTGATGTGAAGGAATAATGTTGGTAGGTACAGACCTATGAAAATTTTGTTTCCCTCCATAATGAGGTTATAATACCTAGTGTTTTTTTTATTGAACCTAAGTATAGTAGAGAATTATTGTTTAATTGATGAAGTAAATTAATTTTATTTTGTTCATCTTGATAAGGAGATGCTTGATGAACTATTATTATTGTAAGTATTCAATGAAAAGGCATAATTTTACTTATTTCATTACATTCATGGTCCCTTTGAAATAATATTTTGTGTCTTTTTTATGGATATTTTACAATGTGGTATTTTGAAAAAGCCGCCTGTGGCGCTTGCATAGGGTCCGTAAGTTGAATAATAATAATAATAAATTGGATAGGTTATATTTATGCTATTTACAAAAATATTGGGTAAGTATCAATGGTGCCCACTTGCCAAAGGTTTTAACTCCAGAATTTTAGACTAGAACCGTGCAGCATGGCCAAAGGCCAGCTTTGGAAATGAATGAAGTCTAATATACCTACCCTATCTAATAATGAAGAGATCAAAAATATTTTTAGAAGTTCCTCTGTATTCCCTACAGACTTATTATTATTACACACTTTATTAGATAAAAAGACACGTACAGTACAAATAATTATAACAATTAAAAAATGAAAACAATTTTATATACAATAAAAAGGAAAAATAATAGAAAAAAACACTGCCAATTATGGACACAATACTTCCTCGTGATTGTTTCACATTGTTAACACGTGCCAATTTTGAGATTTTATACAAAATTTATTGTATCTCCAAAACGACTGAACCGATTTTCTTCAAATTTAATTTATATGGTAGAATATCGTTTTTTCTACATTTTAGATTCCACAAAAAATTCTGTATCGGCAAGTCGTGGTCCTTATTTTTTGACTTTTTTGTCCAAAATTTCGGATTTTCTTATATATCAGAGTCAAATTATAATTAATTTAAAAATATAAATAACTTGAGTAAAACAGTAATATGCATATTCTTACAAAATTTCATCAAAATCGGGTGTACCGTTCACGAGATATAAGCGTTTAAGTAAAAAGTTAGTGGTCAGGCGCATGGTCTCTTTCACCCAGAGCCGCCAGTTTGAATTCAATGAATTTAAAATGGGACCATCTACAGAATGTCTCCTAGATATGTGCAAAATTTCAACAAAATCGGTCGAGTAGTTTCTGAGATTTGCGCGTTACAAGGAATCATTTTAACAGACCGACGGATCGACAGACCGACAGACCGACAGACGGACACAAAACCAAATTTACTCAGTAGGTTATGAAACGTCCAGAAATATGAAAAAAATTGAAATCGGAGCAAAAAAATATTTTTTTTTTACAAAAACGAACACAATACTTCCGATTTCTAATATTAGAAATTTCTCGGAAGTAATATATATAAGCATATGTCCTAACTAAAGGACGGGGATTGGCTATGGCAATCTCTTCCACCCAACCTTATATCAGCATAGGTTCTTAGATCCTCGACTTTTAGACACTTGGGTAATGCTTTGAATACAATAATTGGATTAATTGGTTTACTGTCTAAGGAGGTTTACTGTCTATCAGGTTTAATAACTGAAAAATACATCACAAGAAAAAGTACACAACTCAAGGATGTCATGTATTTATTATTATTATTAAATTTCATAGTGAATTTTATGAATGAAAAAAGTAATTGTCAAGTCTGCTTCGAAAAATGACACTCGCGCCTTAATTGAATTATATCTCGCCTTGCTGTGATATCAAAAGACATAAAGAGGTCTTCACAGTTCATAAGTAGGTAATTGAGTTAAATCTGACAGCACTCTTCAGTGGAGAAGTCAGGGAATCAGTGCTGGAAGTCTATTACTCTTGTTCTACTATTTCCAACTTTATATCTATTTCTAGTACTCGACGGAATCGTAATCTGGAGGTCGGTGGTTCAAGTCCCAAGTATGGCAAACATTTGCAGAAGGCAAATTTCAGAAATTGTGATTAACAGAATAATAACTTTTTGAAACATGAATGTTAGTCAGCGTCAATGGGAACATACACCAGTTTCTGTAAGATCGCATGAGTTTTGCAACGTCCAGTGAGGTGAAAACTTAGTGATTGACTCCCAGTTCAAACTTTCGTCATGCCGGTTATTCCCGACCCAACTTAGTCTGGGTGAGGTGGATAACGAGGGGAGCAGGCATGTAAGTTTATGCCGACCTCCGTGGCTCAGTTGTTAAGAGCATCGGGAGCTGACCCGGAGGTTGCGGTTCGAATCCCGGTCGGAGCGGAAAATTCTGACCGAGTTTTTCGTTTCCGGAATGCCATGGATGTAAAGGTATGATGCCCTGAAGTAATGCAAAAGCGGTTCCGGGGCACAACTACCTTCTTTTTTACTTTCCTTATCCTATAATAAGGAAAGTATTGTATTCGTCGAAAATTTGACCTACCCACCTTTTCACATTTCTGGACGAATCATAGCCTCAGGATACCAAAAAAGTGGTTTTCAGCCATTGGTCCGTGCGTCTGTCTGTCTGTCTGTCCGTCTGTCTGTCTGTCTGTCTGTCTGTCTGTGAACAGGATAACTCAAGAACGGTAAGAGCTAGAGACTTGAAATTTGGTATGGTAACTAATTTTATACACCAGACAAACCACGAAACTTTTGGTTGAAATCGGCCGCATTCTGCGGTCGCAGGGCCGCAAATATTAGCCGCAAGCGCCACTTCTTTAAATTGGTTAAAGATACAAAAAAAGTTAGAGAACAACATTTTCTTAGAATAAAAAAATAATATGAGTCTATTTTGATCACTTTTTTGATATCTTGAACTTTTTGGACCTCGGCCCCAATTTACCGGTATTTTGGGGGGGACCCGGTTTGACTAACTTTTTTATTATTCATCCTAGAAGGGGGTTGTGACATATCAAATTCAATGATTTTGAAGTGCTGATTACGAATTTTGAATTGATTTTTAGCTATCTGTTACCGTTGAGTCAAAAGTGGTGGAATTCGACTTCTTTTTGGGGGATAAGGAAAGTCGTGTGATGTTTACACCAGATTTTTTTTATTTAAAGCATGTAAGTTTCCTCCAGCTGTTATGTAAAACCCCCTTCCCAAATGACCTCGATAGGAACGAAACTCATTTCAGACTCATCTAGTTCAGTAACAAAAACAAAAGAAGAGAGAAAAAAAATTCCACTTCCACCAAATCAACTTCGGCTGATTAATGCTTCCCACTCCACCACTCATGAGCCTGCTGACTGCCATCACTCACTCACAGGAAAAAAATCCTAAAGATAATAATTTTCATAACCCCCCCCCCCCTGGAGTGACTGATATGGTTTCTGGGGAGTGGCAACTCTAGGGCCTAGACTTGTTTATTTGTTTTGGTTTAACGTCGCTTTCAACAACATGGTCATACATCACAACAAGGTTTTCACACACCATTCGCTGGGCAAACAACCCAGACTGGGCCGGGAAAAGCCAACAGAACGAGAAAAGCCAACATGATGACTATGGATGGATTCGAAACTAGAATGGTCACCCATCCATGTTCTCACCACACTTGACGTGACCAGATTGGAACTGGTGTATTCAACATGCCATCTCCGCTGACTGGCCTGGATATGATTATAGATTTTGTGAATACCCCTTGAGGGTGTCTCCGACCCCACTTAAGGATAAATCACATTATCAAGAAAAAGTAATAATAACTACCTACTAATAATAATAATAATGCAAGGCGCCCTGCTGACGCAATTTGATGAAATGCTGCAGCAAATCACGGGCCCTTGCTCTGAATAAAACATTTTAAACTCACTTGTAATTCAGTTAAGTTCCTTAGTTTATTTTTCATCGAAATTGAAACTTGCAGGGCCAGTCTTAGAGTCGTATTTATACCTACTATTTTTTACCGGAAAATATCTACTGTCATCTTGACTGTAGAGGAGCATACTGGGACTAGGCTTGCATGAAATGTAGGGTTACGTGGGTTCGATCCCTATTAGGACAGAATTTTTTCTGTTCTGGAAAATAGACAGTAGAACGTGTATTGCATTGATGACCATAATTGTATTTAAAACCAGAAAGAACAGTCACCAATTCATGTCCTCGAGCTGGATGTTGCTTAACTTCAGTGATCAAGGTGTATTCAACGAGTGATCTTCTTTGACTACCTACTTCATTTTTACTATCCTATAATAAGGAAAGTAATGGAATCACTCAAAATTTTCGATAGTCAGTTGTAAACAACTTTTTCTTGTAATAAAAAAATAATAAGGTATATTATTCTGATCATTTTTTTGATATCTTGAACTTTTTGGAACCCGACCCCAATTTACCGGTATTTTGGGAGGGTCCCAAGACGACTTTTTTTGCTATTCATACTAGATGGGGGTTGTATCACAAATCCAATGATTTTGAGTAGCTGATTACGAATTTGGTATGACTTGTTTTTTCTTTCTATTATTTTCTTCATGATATTTAAGATACATTACTGGTTCCAGGTTTTTAATACGCCTACCCCTTGCTATCCGCCCCTGCCCTCTAATGCAAGATACTTGTTGATACAGAAGTTTCCTCACGGTTGTCATGGTAACGGCATAATACTCTCATTTCATACTGCTCCACTTTAACGTGTCCGGTTGAGTGAGAGAAAAAAAGAGTGTTTATTTTCACTCTCACACTCTCCTGAGACTATTCTCATTTCCATCATTCCGGTTTCACGAGGAGCAGAATGAAAGGAAGAGAAGATAACTTAAAATAAGAAATGGCGAAGTAAAAGAAAATTAAGAAAAATTGTGTAAAAATGGAGAAGGGATGCACCCGTGAGACATCAATAAAAAAAATTGACTGACCTGACCCAAGTGATTATGAAAGATTGAATGACACCCTGAATATTATCAACAAACACTTATATCAAGGGATATCTCATGAAAAAAGAATTATACTACTTAGCAAAGAACTATGTATGTATGGTTTTATTTGTGGTGAAGCTCAAGGCCTCTTCACAATTTTTATAATATAATAATAATAATAACTCTTTATTGTCAAGAATAATATTGACAAAGGGCGTGATTATTGCCTGAGGCAATCTCTGCCATTAAACCCATAATTTTTGTGAGTAGCGCAGCATTACTAAGAGCCTCCTTTACTTTTCGAATTTTTCTATTACATTAATTTCTTTTTACTCTGGTAATGCCGCCACTGGTCGTTACTCATACAAGTAACTACTCATTTTTCCTCACGAGGTATGAGTGGACCCCGAACATCCAAGTACAGAGGAGAAAAATTCCTGCTCCGTTGGGGATCGAACCCAGGTCACCGTGTGTGCAATGCCTAGCGCGCTAACTCACTCTGCCACGGTGACTACTCTTAGCAAAGAACTATGTATTTAAAAATAAAAACAAACAAAAACCATATTTATGTATACTGTGTCGAGATGGCACTCGCACACTACTGAAACCGAATTACCCCCAGAAAATATACATATAAATTGCTAAAAGAAAGAGTTCTGGAAAGTTCCCAAAAGGCTGAGTTATGTTATCCCAGGAACCTAGGTTGTCAGACGCCGACGCTTAATGCGTGAACACAACGGAGACCTATACCCTGGACCCTGGGGTAGAGCCAGTACTATACGTAAAATAATCTAACCATGTTATTAAACGTAAGCGACCTCAACGAAGTCCCGAAAATTGTCTTTTTCAAGCTGTAGGTACCAGGATCTGGGGTCTAGGGTGTAAGCCAGGGCCCTCGTTGTGGCCGCCTACTAAGGCCCGATTTAATAAACCACACTAAAGCGGATCACATGGCTGAAATCACGAAAGTTATTAAAACAAATATGCTTTATTACACAGCAACGTTCATGAGTCGGGTCTTAGAGCATCAAAATTTAGCATCCTGAAGGCATGTACAGTATTAGAACAGATTTTTAAACAACCATTCGCAGGACCTTCCACTCACAATTACCTCATCCAGCCTGTTATGGGCCAGAACTTTATATTAAATGTGCCATCATCACTGGCTTAAATTTTATTTTTTGTTTGAGAAGAAGGCGCTTAGAAGTATGTAGCAGCAAAATTTGCGGAGATAGCTTCCGACTCTGAACCTGTGGGTCGCATGGTTGATACCCGCCCCGGGTAGCTAATATTAGCTCCCAAATTGTCTTTTTTCTTCACTCATGGGAATATGTACGGGTACTAAGTGACCCCAAAAAAACATTAGAAATAGAACGACTAACATCAAACATAGATATTTTCAGAAATAAGTCTGTGTATATTGTACAATTTATAATGAAAAGTACCTACCTAACATTTTTCTTTATGGGTAAAAATATAAAATATAAAAATAACCTCAATTAATAACCATTGGTTAGAAAAACAATCAGACGCTCAGACACGTCACAGTCAGACACTTTCTCGGAATCGCAAGAACTCAAAATACCCAAGATTCTGGAAAACCCCATTTCTTCAAACTCAACCAGTTGCCGTACCTAAAATTAGTCACATAGGGGCAAGGACTCTGACTCTGAGTGTTACAGACCTCTCTTTAAATAAATGTTCACTCGCTTGCCATGCGGAAGGTCCCGGGTTCAAACCCCCGCGCCGACAAAAATTTGTATTCAAATTTTGATGGTTACAGATGTTTGTAAAGGATGCCTTCCGGTGCGCTCGCGTTGACCCAGCACCTAAATGGGAAGTATTGTGTCCTTTCTCGCCCATCAGAGGGAGGCATACAGCATACTACGTCGGGATGGGCAGGCTACAACACAGACCATAAGCGTCTACAGTAGCTCCTGTTTCATGGCTAGGAGATTAAAAAGGCTGTGAAACACTCATCTTTTTTTTTCTTTTTCTTTTAAGAAGAAAAATATAGTCACAATCTCAAATCAATGAGAACAAATCCATGCATAATGTAAGCCTTTTGCAGCAAAAATATGTGCATCTAAATTTCTTAAGTCCATGCATTGGGTGAGATCTGACCTCACGCAGCCCAGCACCACCTGGATTACTAGACCCACGTATTGACCACCAATATAATATAAATAGTATAATGGATTCAATTACGTAATTTATTCTTCTGTTTATTTATACTTGGGTACTAGATCTCCTTGCCCAGTGTAATAATTAGGCTGGAATAAGACAATCATAAATATTTATTTGTGCTTGTATAAAAATATATTTTATTCAATACATTGTTTAGAATAATGATACGAGTATACATAATTTTCCGTGGATAGTTAGTTATAGATACCTCTATTATCTAGTAGGAATTTATGAATCACTGTTTGAGAGTATATTTATGTATTATATCATGTATAGAATGTTTTGTTTTCCATTTACATATGTTAATTAAAATATGTTAATACCTATCTTTTTTTTCTTCTTCTTCTTTTACTCTGTCTTATCCCGCTTGAGTAGGGTCGACGTTGTTCAACCTCATGGTTGAGGTTGGTTGGTTTTGGCACATTTTTTACGGCTGGATGCCCTTCCTAACGCCAACGATTCTATTTGATTTAACGTCCTGGATTAGGACGGGGTTTTACCCTCCATTCGCTGGGAATCGTACCAGCTACCCACATTAACCTCATCCAGCCTGGGTAGGGCTGAAAATGCCAGCCTTACATGTACGGAGGGAACAGAATTTTCTGTGTGAAAAATCTGCTCCGACCGGGGATCGAACTCAGGATCTCTGGACTACGGACAGTAGTCACAACCGTTACACCAACAAATCTTTCATTATTTACCTTTCTCACAAAAAGAACGCCAACAAGAAAAGAGCTCATTACATAATAGGTACGCATGATGGCTGGCCTATTGGCACTGCCCAGTTCACTGGACTGAAACCCAGAGTGGCCCAGAGATCAGGGTCAAGGTTCGAGTAAGCCCAGGGTAATTAAGTTTGCTCAAGCATTGCCCATAGAGTAGCTTCTCCCAAAATGTGGTCTCTTGTCAGCGTCGCGTCGATGGGACATTGAGTTTATTTATTTATTTACTTTATTAATAAGAGAAAAAAAAAAAAAATATATAGGTACATAATATACTTATGTCCTAACTAAAGGGCGGGGTTACTGCCTTTGACAATCTCTTCCACCCTTGAATGCACCAGTAGCCCATTCAAGAAACAGTCTCCACTCTCATAATCTCCAAATCTCCCTTTCAACCGTCATTCAACGCACTCTGATTGGTTAATTTGAATAAAATACCGATCAGTCTGCGTTGTGTGTCAGTTGAAAGGGAGAATTTGTTATTCTCCCTTTCAACTGACACAAAAAGGTTTTTATTTCCTAAACAATATAAAATTCGCCAGCCTCCGTGGCGTAATGGTTGTGACTACTGCCCGTAGTCTAGAGATCCTGAGTTCGATCCCCGGTTGGAGCAGACTTTTCGAAGAAAATTCTGTTCCCTCCAAACACATGAGGCTGGCATTTCCGTCCCTACCCAGGCTGGGTGAGGTTAATGTGGGTATGCTGGTACGAATCCCAGCGAATGGAGGGTAACACCCCCGTCCACATCAGGACGTTAAAACCAAATAGAATCGTTGGCGTTAGGAAGAGCATCCAGCCATAAAAAACGTGCTCCACCCTACCAACCTCAACCATGAGGTTGAACAATGCCGACCCCAAAAGCAAAATAAGCTAATATGGGATAAAGGCAAGGGAGATTATTAAACAATATAAAATTCTGAAACAACATGACTATGGTACTCAGAGAGTGGTAGGTACCGTTTGAGAACCGCTTCAATAAGATACTTACCATCCTAGTGCGGTGAAGTGGTAAGTCAAGGATAAAGTTGTAACTTATTTTACACTTTCGTGACGTGACCATTCTCTCGTCAAAGTTATAACATTCGTGATTTCCAATCCTCTGTACTCTGGCCGTACTGAAAGCCTTGAATACACGCTGCTTGAGTGTTTGGTAGAACACAATTTCTTTATTCACTTTAATGTGAAGTATGTACCTACCTATTTTGAGTATTTAGGTAATATGTACCAGTGTGAGGAGTATAATATAATGTAGATTGTTGTAGATAAAATATGGAATATGGTTCAATGTACAATTGTACATGGTATAAATTGAAGTTGATATACCTACATAGGTACGAAATTTCACTGACACTGCAGTTCTTGTTCCATCACTTTAACTGGCCCAACCCAGGCTGGCTGAGGTAAATGTGGCGAGCTGGTTTGTAAAGTTTCAGCAAATAATGGAGGGTGAAGGCTAGAATGACCTAGAAGTTTAAAAGACAATAAGAAAAAATAGAAAAAAAATTCAATACATGTTTTACAATCTACATATATTGTAGATTGTAGGTATTTATGAATCATTTAAGACATTTATAGTTATTTAATAGATTCCTACTATCATACCGGCCAAAGCTTTACCAGCCTATTTCGTGTCTTATTAATTTTCTTGTGGTTATGACTATTTTAAATTGTATATTACCCATGTATTATCTGTTTATACATAGACATATAATTGACTTGTACCTTACCTATAACCTTTGGCCTGGATGATGGATCAGGGCTGAAACTCACCAGAGTCAACCACTCGTCGAGAGAAGTTACCAGTCAACAATAGGTACGAAAGAGACCTTTTAAACATTAGTTACACAAAGCTGACAAAGCTCATTCCGTTATTATTGTACCTACAATGGCCCATCTTCTTACAAAAATATTTTTGTTACTTCTTATAAAAATATTTTTATATATACCTACCTAATTTTTTTTTTAATTTATGACGAAAATTTTTTTTTTTGAAAACTTTACTTATACAAATGTTTAGAATTTCTTTCTTACCTACTTTTTAAATGAACAATGAACTTTTTTTTAAGGAAAAAAAAAAAAAAAAAAAAAATGGAACTTTTTTATTTATTTATTTTTTCCTATTCTTCATGTATCCACAATTTAAATTCTAAACTCCCCTTTCTCAACACAGTTTTTTTTTTAACTTTGAGAAAGGGTACCATTAAATCATTATAAAATCTGTAACATACCTGTATTATAATAAATTATTGTAATAAATACCTAAATGGAAATTAAAAAAAAAAAAAAAAAAAAATGTGTTGACCTTGCCCTATGACCATACCACATCTGAGTTTCACCTGAAAGCAAATCGCGATGACGGACAGTTTGAAAATTCAGACCGACCTGAAGCAGGATCCTGGACAAAAAAAAAAAATTTGCGACGACAAATTACCTAAATTGAGCTAAAAGTAACTATAGGTATACCCAGACAGCACAGTCAACTGGATGTATACCATACTGTTAGGTGGAAAAAGTCTACTTGCCCACCTGGAAATCAACTGGAGATTTCCACCTTCCACCTGACCTCCACCTGGAAATCAACTGGAAATGAACTGGAAAGTAACCCAACTTTTAACTGGAAGTCAGTTGCCCAAAGTCAACTGGATTTGTTCCACTTATTTCCAGCTACTTGTAGCGCTCTCTAGTGGATGGATAGTAACTCACTACCACAATGTTGACATACCTATTTACCTATACTGTACATTATACTACATAATAATCAAATGCTACGCTCTTGGTTTTGAGGTTGTGGGTTCGAATCCCATTATATGCATTTTTTTTTTTTTTTTTTTCAAATAATAATAGTAATAAAAATACTAGAAACAAATGTATATTAGGCATAAATTCAATTTCAGTTATTTAATTTAACATTCAAATCTCATGAAGAATATTTTTTTTGTATAAAAATAAAGTAATAAATTTTAAATAGGTTTTTTTAACACGTACACACACACAATTTTGAGTATATTTTTTTTCATATATAAATTTGGAAAGAAAAAGAAAATAACTACTCTGTTTTAAACAACACAATTCAAATAAGACTCTTTAACATTATTATATTTTTACAATAAGAGTGTTTATTATTAAAAAAATTGTCCCAAAAGTGTAAAATGCACTATCAAATTTCCACCATGTCACAAGACCTTGTACCAATGTATCACAAGTATTTCTAAGTAGGTATAATCTCTATATATAAAACTCAAAGTTATGCATGTCTGGCTGACTATGTCCTCTTGGGGTTACAATACCAAACGGTACTCTCACTGAGAGTTCACCCCCCCTAAGCCACCTTCAACATACTAGAAAATTATCAAAATTAAAATATCTAATACAATTTTCAAGTGCACTGGTAATCAAGTGGTTAATGCGCTAGTCAGATAATCAACCTAGCGTAGGGTTCCGTTGTTTCAATTTTTTCCTCATTATGGTTGTGACCACATAATAATAAGACTCTGAGGGTTAGGTGGTAGAAAATGCTTTGAGCATAACCTTTAACCTTACCTGGTGGTTACCTTCCAGTTAAAAGTGTTATTATTATTTTTATTGGGACACCGGCCATGAGAAAAAACCTTAATGGTGACAAAATGCCAGGTTTTAGCTAGTATAGAAATAAAATAATGATATCCAATTATAAAATATGCTCATAACATGTACATAATCACAATAAAATAATAATACTATGTAAATTAAAATATATTTCTTTTGAGAAACCAAAAATAACAAAGAAATAAACTAATAGCCAGCAGAAAATGAAGATGGGGCATGGAATACACCAGTTTTCATGAAATCGCAAAAGTTAAGCAATGTCTAACGGGTTGAACATGGATTAGTGAATGTTATTATGTATTTGTAATCCTTCATGACAATTTATATACTGCTGTGGCTAATTAGAATTGCTGGGTTGTTTGCTTTGAGAATTATTACCAAAAAAACATTGTTATACTTAAATTAAAACAAAATTGACTTGTTAAGACTAGTGAAATTATAAAACACAATAGTGTGGAACACTTTTTTTAAATAGATATAAAATTAACTCAAAATTTAAGGGCCTTCATAGTAATAAGGTGGTAGAGAGAGCACAATAGTTATTATTGTTATTATGAACAGTGCACAGTAAATTGGGCAATTAATTTTAAATCAAGTAATCAGGAAGCATGTCACAAAGTAAACATCATTTTTTAGTGTGGCAGAACCACCTATCAGTGAAATATTCATTTTATAATGAATATTTATATTTTATAAAGTATTGTACATCTAAATAAAATCCACAGAGTGAAAAATTTCACTATCTAGCACTATGCATTCAGCTGTTTCTTTGCTTGAACCAGAACCTTTTTTTAGCCAACCTATGGTCAAGAGATCTTGAGCATAAAAAATTCTGTTTCCCTTAACACATGAGACTAGCATTCATGGTCCTGCTTTGGCTTGGCTAGTCTAGGTGAGATTAATATGGGTAGCTGGTATGATTCCAAGTGAACTGAAGGTGTTAATCCCACTGAAGGTCCAGGAACAGCAGAGTGCAGAAAGTTCATTAGGGTCCAAGTGGATGTCTCTAGAAATGGATGGTTATTGTCAGATGAAAAAGGTGATCCAGTATTAACTGCTTCTTGTCCTCTCCTTTCCTTCTGTCACGATTTAGACAAACTTAAGAACTATTTTTTGAAACATCTCGAAAGCAAATTTGGAGTTCAGAAATGACAAAGTAAACACTTTCATAGTTATAAAAAAGATGTTCAAAACTAATTAAAATATTATTTGTATTTAAAATATGTTCAAATAAATGAAATACCTATTATTTAAGAGAATTATTAATTATTTAAAACAATTCACAATTTGTCACAAAAATATCACAATTTCTGAAGGACGAGTTTTATCTTCCTTCAACAAAGGACGAGTTTTATCTAAACACTTCCAGTAGTTATAAAAAAGATCAAAACTAATTAAAATGATATTTGTATTTAAAAATGTTCAAAACTAAATGAAATACATATTTAAAAGAATTATTAATTATTTAAAACAATTTACAATCACCATATCACCAATATCACAATGATTCTGAAATTACGAAAGATCAAAGATGGCGTCTTCAACAAAGGACGCGTTTTATGTAAACTGGAAAAATATGGAACATTTCCAGCTGACTGGTCAACTGACTAAATTCTACTCATGTCCTAGCTGGAGAGAGTCGTTATATTTCCAGCTGACTGCCCAGGTGACTGAGTCTAGATGGATTTTTGTTGGAAATATCCAGGTGGCTGGTCAACTGATTTAATCCATGATGGAAAAATCCAGCTGTCGGGACAGTTGGAGGTCCAGTTGACTTTATACACCTGGATATTTCCACCTTAAATCCAGACTGGAAGTCACCTTCCGTGCTGTCTGGGTATATACTAGTATAAATAACTAAAGATTATTTACCAGCCCAATTGCTTATTTTTTTTATTTTTTATTTTTTTTAAAGATGAGTATTTCACAGCGTTTTTTATTTCGTAGCCATAAAACAGGAGCTTCTGTAGACGCTTGTGGTCTGTGTTGTAGTCTGCCCATCCCGTAGTATGCCTCCCCTCTGATGGGCGAGAAGTGAAACAATAGTTCCCATTTAGATGCTGGGTCAACACGAGCGCACCGGAAGGTCTCACTTACAAACAATTGTAGCCAAATTAAGAATACAAAATTTGTCGGCACGGGGGATCGAACCCGGGACCTTCCGCATAGCAAGCGAGTACTTAATCACTGAGCTAATCGCGCGCTCATGAACAATAAATAGCTAGGGCTCTCTATAACAATAATAACCAACCCTCTCATACCAATAAAGAGTTAAATGGGGTTCGGTGGAAGAGAAAGCCACAGGCTTTAACCTCTCCCCTTGGTTCACTACATATTCTATTGTGTTCTTTTTTTTTCATGTCCTATTTTATTGAATGTATGATGTAGTTACCCAATAAAGAGTTAAATAATAATAATAATATGTCAAATCAAAAAAGTTAAATTTGTCATAACATCATAGGTCGGTGCTTGAAAGCCGTCATATTTCAACATCAGAAATAACTCAATCTGCTTTTCCAATCAAAGCTGTCTGAAACAATGCAGCGAGCTCTCAGGATGACGGGAGAGGGGTTGAAATAATAGGATAGTTCACAATCTTTTATAATAACTGCACTGTGCCGTTGCTTAGCAACCGTTACATCCGCTTTTGGCGGATGAAAATTTTCTTTTCGGCGGCGGACTACTATATTTTTATTTTCAGATGCTATGTTCTCACAGGTACCAAATATTATAGGACTAGTATTGGTGGTTCAGAGTTTGAATCCCTAGCCTTGTAAGAAGTTCAAATCCATCCTATAGTTTTATTAACAACAGGAGTAGTACAATGTCAGTTACCAAACTGCTCAAGTGCTCAAGGAATTTGGTCTGCCACAACATTTCATCTCAAAAATTCTTTCATTTCCAGTCTTTTTGGTAAAACCCTGTTTTGATTCAACTTCATGCACATCATTTATTTAGGCATCATCTTCCCCCAAATGATTGTCTGTACCAAACTCCTTGAGAGATAACCATATTTTACAATCGTGATATCACAACTACTCAAACTTGCTCTTCTAAATTTTTGGTTAACGTACGTGGGACTTGAACCACCGACCTTTAGATTACAAGTCCGCCGCCTTATGAATCAAGCCATCAAGGTTGGTAACCTAGAGAATAATAATAATCATCAATCAGGAAGAGGGCTTCCCTTTTTTAAGAGATTTTTTATGGATGAATATTGTAGGTATCATTATTTGTTCGATTGTAAAACAACGCCCCGTAAAAAAAATGCTCGAGTACGCTTTAAAAGACGGAACATTCGTATCTTGCATTATCTCACGTTTCGGAACAATTACTTAGAGATGTAGAGAAAAGAGATTTGAAAAAGTAAAAGAAAGAGGATTTGAAGAAGAGAAGGAGAGAGAAGTAGGGGAGTAGAGAAGGGAAATATAGAGGAAGGAAGGATAAGATGGGGAGTAAAGAGGGTAAGGAGGGAGAAACCTGGGCGAAGGAAAGAGGTCGGAGGGAGCATTTTGAGGAAGAAGGGAGGTAAGTTGGCGGGTAGAGAAGTGAAGGAAGAAGAGGAGTAATGGCATAAGGTAGGAGCTGAATTAAAGAAAGACAGGAACATTGTTCCTGACACTGCGGAAATGAAAAAAGAGGGAGACAGAAGAGGAAGAAATCTGGGAGAGATAAAAACTATTGTTGCTTCACAATGATTTCAACAAGTGAAAAATTTCTGACTTCCCGCTTGCTTGTTACTTTTTCTTATTTTCTTATTCTATAATAAGGAAAGTATTGTATTCGTCAAAAAATTGACCTACCCTTCCCCACTTGAGTTGATTTTATTAATCTCATCTTAGATGGGGGTTGTGTCATATTAAATCCCAAAGCTATTGAGGTGCTGATTACGTATTTAAAATTATGTTTTTTTCTCTCTCTAATTGTTGAGTCACCAGTGGCAGATTTTGACTTATTTTCGAGGGATAAGGAAAGTCGCGTGGTGTCACACCCGTTTATTTACTTTATCTTCTTCGACGTAATAGCTACAATATCCTTTGCCTTGCCAATGTGCTATAGCTTTCATTCTGTAAGTTATTAGGTTTAAAAATAAATTAAAAAAGCCTTATCAATGGTGTATTTAGACATGGGTGAAACATTTTACCTCTTGATTTAAGATTTAAACACTACTTACTGCATGGCGCTACAGCCCGATGTGGGCTTTGGCCTCCCAAACAATGTCTCGCCATTCGTTCCTGTCTTTGGCTTTGTCACTCCACCCTCTGATACCCATCACATGCAAATCTTCGGTGACACAGTCTAGCCATCGCAATCTTGGTCTTCCTCTCTTCCTTGATGCGTAGATTTTGGCGTCCAGAATTTTTTTGGGCATGCGAGTGTCGTCCATTCTTTGATGTGACCCAACCACTGAATTCGTTGAGCCTTTATGAATCGTACGATATCTTCGTTATTCAGGATATTGTTTATTTCGATGTTAGTTCTCAGACACCACTTGTCTTCTCGTTTGATTGCTCCATATATCCTTCTTATGATTCTGCGTTCAAACTTCCTCAGCATCTCTTGTTCCAACTTGGTCATGCTCCAAGTCTCACCTCCGTATGTTGCCACCGGTCTCACTAGGGTCTTGTATAGTTTCATCTTTGTGTTTCTGCTGATAAGTTTACTTTTAAAGATTTTAAGATTAGCATAAAAGGCTCTGTTGGCGGCATGAATTCTTTCTTGTATAGTTCTTGTGGTTCTTCCATCTTGGGCCAAAGTATTTCCCAGGTACTTAAAACTGTCTACTCTTTCAAAGATTTTCTGATCTATTTTAAGGTTTTCGGGACATTTTCTTGTATCTGCTGTGGATAAGATCATATACTTCGTTTTTCCTTCATTCACTTCTAGTCCCATTTCGAGTGCTTTCTTCTCTAGTTCTCTGTAGACTTCGATTACTTTATTTAGGGATCGCGCGGCGACTGTTATATCGTCGGCGTAAGCACAGAGTTGACTAGATTTGTTGAAGATAGTTCCTCGTTGATCTAAATCTTGAAGGGCAAAATGTAGGGCTATTATGAATAGGGTGGTCGATAGCCCATCGCCTTGCTTGACGCCTTGATTAAATTGGAATGACTTACTTGTTTTGTTTCCAATCTTGACTTTGGCCTCCGTCTTTTTCAAAGTCATCATGACCAGTCTTATTAGTTTTCCTGGTATTTTAAAGATTTCCATTGCTTCCTTTAGTTTGACCCGATGTAGGCTGTCAAATGCTTGTTTAAAATCTATGAATAACAGATGTAATTCAATCCCATATTCTGAGCATTTCTCCATCATTTGACGCATAACAAAGAGCTGGTCGCTCGTGCCGCGTGCTGGTCTAAAGCCACTTTGGTATTCGCCCAATATCTTTTCGGTTGCCATCTGTAGGCGTGTGTTTATAACTGCTGTCAGGATTTTATATGACACATTTAGGAGAGTAATGCCTCTGTAGTTTTCGCAGTCTAGTTTATTGCCTTTTTTATAAATGGGGCATATTAAGCCTGTGTTCCAGCTCTCTGGCAGTTTTTCTTCGTCCCATATTCTCAAAATTATCTTATGTAGGGTTTCATGCAAGGTTATACCACCATATTTTATAAGCTCAGCTGTAATATTATCTTCACCGGGAGCCTTTCCGTTTTTCAACCTCAGTATTGTTAGATGTACTTCACCCAAAGTGGGAGGTGCAGTCAAGTCCTCGTCGTTGTTTGCTGGTAGCTCTTGTATGGCTTCTGCTATATGTTGTTCTTGTTCTCCAGAGGTACTAGTTTTGTTTAGGAGCTCGGTAAAATGTTCAGCCCATCTGTCCAATACTTTAGCTTCTTCTCCGAGGACATCACCTAGCTTATTCTTGCATCCATGTAGTTTGGGCTGGAATCCCTTTCCGATGCGTTTCACTTCCGAGTAGAATTTGCGGCTTTCATTTTGGTTGTTCAGTACTTCTATTCTTAGAACTTCTTTCTTCAAGGCGTCTTTCTTTTTTCTCTTCAGTAGCTTATTAGCTTTGGTTCTCAAGTCTTTGTATATATTTTTGTTTCTGCGTGTGTTGATTTGTAACATATTCTGTCTGGCTTTATTTTTTTCACACACTGCCTGTGCACATTCCTCGTCAAACCAGTCAGCATTCCTGGATTTAACCTGTTCGCCTATTTCAGCTTTTGCTGCCAGCTTAATTTCTGACTCGGTGTCCTCCCATAGCTTTTGGATGTTCTGGTCATTATTTGTGTTGGGTATTTGTTCTATTATTTCTTGAAGGGCTCTTTGGTATCTTTGTCTTGTTTCTTCATTTTTTCCAAGATCATGCGAATTCCACCTTTTAGATCTTATACTTGCAATTTCCTCAACATTGGATAATTTTTCTCTCAGCTTGACTTTGACAAGGTAATGGTCTGAATCGCAGTTAGGACCTCTGCAGCTTCTGACATCGGTCACGGATGAGAAATGTCTAGCGTGAATAAGAACATGATCAATTTGGTTGACTATGCTGGTGCCTAGGCCCTCGGTCTAGGGTACACAGGGGGTGTAATGCGGAACTGTGTGCACCTAGATAACTCTTAATAGACGGGTCCACGTGCACGTGCTTGTGCACGTCCCCGGGGGCTGGTAACATTGCATTGCGCATCTTGGAATGTAAGCAAATGACATGGCTAAGTTCTATTAAGGACCGGGTGAGCGGTATATCTTACCAAACACTTTTATAATTTCTTATGACAACGCATATGAAAATTATAAAAGAAAAAAATGATCATTAATGATATTAACAACTCAGAAACGTTTGTAGGCTGTGTTGAACCAATATCAGAGAATGACATAAAAAAAACAACAACTCAGAAACTTTTGTAGACTGGGTTGAACAAACATCAAAGAATAAGCAACAACTCAGAAAATTTGTAGACTGGTTGGAATTAAATTCAAAGAATGATAATAAAATAAAATAACTCAGACACCTTTGTTGACTGGGTTAAACAAACACCAGAGAAATAGTTGGTTTACTACCAGGTCACTATTTCTTAAGAAACAACATTGGAGTATACAATGACACCATTGAGTACGATAAATTAATGTGGTGAGGGAACACCCTCTCCCATCCTAATCAAGTCACTCACAAAAATCCAAACTCTTGTATACTCAGGACAAAAGCTGGAAACAAACACTGTGAACTTATATAACACCTGCTAAACTTTTTAGTGCAGCAGACGTTTTTGAAAGTGATGAGTGAGCTGAATGGGGTGCAATAGTTCTAAATAATGGACGCAGCACATAGGAATTTCTTTTAGAAAAGACCCCCAGATATAATGTAATGTAATGTAATGCTGGTGCCTGGTACTTTCCACGTTCCTAGGTGGATTCTTTTGTGGGTGAATGCCGTGCTCTTGATGTATAGCCTGTTTCTAGCTGCAAACTGTGACAGCAGGTTGCCATTGTCATTATTAGTTTCATGTAAAGTGTAAGGTCCTGAAACGTGGCTTTGATCTTCTTTGCTTCCAATTTTGGCGTTGAAGTCTCCAAGTATTAGAAGCATGTCATAGTTATTTGTCTTAGTGCACTCAGACTCTAGCAGATCGTAGAACTCATCTTTATAAATTTCGTCTTTATCCTCAGTAGGTGCATGAGCGGATATCAAAGTAATATTTCTGAAACGCCCTTTAAGTCTGATCTTACACAATCTCTCTGATATCGCCTGATATTCAATGAGACTTTTACGCACCTTCTTCGATATCATGAATCCAGTGCCCAATTGTCCCATTCTAATGTCTGGTCCACTGTAAACTAAGGTGTAATCTTCTTTGTCTAAAAGTCCCTGTCCTTGCCAGCGTATTTCTTGGAGGGCTATTATTTCTATTCCAAATTTCTTCATCTCATTTCCAACTTCGTTAATTTTACCCTGTTGCAACATAGTTCTCACGTTCCATGTTGCTAGGGTAATGTCAATGTTTTTATTCCGTTTTCCTTTAATCATATCCATATGTAGGTCCAGTGGCAAATCCGGTGACAGTCCGATCCGAGGCAATGTTAGTGGCTTCACAGTGCGAGTTTTTTTAAGCTGTGAGGTGACTGGCCTCACGAGCAACCCTCCTCCTTTACCTGGGCTTGGGAGCAGCTGAGGTGCCTCAAGAGTTTCTGACACACACTCAGACGGATTTAAATAGTTTATAATATTTTTTACTAATATTATTGCACTACAATTTAATGAAGTACCTAGGTATAGATATTAGGTACAGGTACTTACCAATAAGATGTTTGATACGTACAAACGTAGTACCTATAGGTACATAAATAAATAAATAAATAAGAACATGAAATTTACTTTCATATAACTGACATTGCGATGTCAAGAATACCTCCGTTTGGTCTGCTAAAAACATTACCGCTGCTATTACCAGTGTTCGCATGCCATATTATTTTATGAACCCGTGGAATCCTACTGACGGGAACATTTTTTGTGTCGAGTTTTAATGGGAAGTGCTGCAAAGTGTTACGGAGCAATGTTTCAGTCAGTGGGATTCGATCTCATTTGATTCTAAAGTTAGAGCGGAGCATGAAACGTTGCGAAACGCTTCGCTACGTTGAGACAAATTGTTGCACTCAGTGGGATCCGCCCTACCGTTGTTTAGCATTCTGGAGTAAAATACTCCTGCAGAATGTACAAAGATAAAATAAAAACAGAAATTAATTGCATGTTGCGTTCATACGATATAGCAAGGCGTGTTTATTATCTTGTGCTCGTTAACAGCTGCTGCTCCAAAGAAGGAAATATTTAGAAGCAGAGAATTTTGCCTCCTTCCTCATCGCGGCTTGGTGGTCTAGGGGTATGATTCTCGCTTAGGGTGCGAGAGGTCCCGGGTTCAAATCCCGGCCAAGCCCTATTTTTATATAAATGCTATGTTATTGAATAATAATTTAGAATATATACTGTTTTATTTTAATCATGTTTGTTGGTTATCTTGCTTAAAGTAGTTATGGTAGAAAATTTTATGGTAAAAAGAAATTAGACAGATTTTTTTTTTTTGTTAACAGAAAAAAAGATTTGTTTGAAGAAAAAAAGGTAAAGAAATTATTTTTATTTTACTAAGATAATTAGATATGTACTTTCAGCTAAAATGTGATCATTAATTATTTCTGTGACATTATTTCTGGGCAAATATGAACAAAACCGTAAAAAAGTGTGTTTTTACGTACAAAAAAAGAACCAAATAAAATGTCTGTGTCTGCTGTACATGGGTTGTTAAAGCTTGCTCAGAAGTCTCCTTGACCTAAGACCTAAAGTAAAAAAAAGTAAGCTTCAAAAAACAATTATGGAAAAGAAAATAATACATAATTAATATTCTTAGTAAATAATATAATTTTTGTATTTATAATAAATGTGTACTTGAGTGTAAATAATAATATAATCTTTCTTAAAATAAGGAAGGAACCTAAAATATTAAACAAGTAAAAATAAGTAATGTCAAGCTTATGTTACAAAACATATCGTATATCAAAAGAAAGTGAAGATGTATTATTATGTACAAGGCTAACACAATATATGGACGTTTCAAACAGAGCATCATATAATCATTGATCTCTACAATCGGCCATGTTACTTCCCTACACCAGAGCCCATTTAATTTAATCCAATAATTTTTAGGCCAAATGCTAACATGCCGATTGCAAAAGGAGTGTTAGACAACTAACTATTTTAAAACCAAACTCGGCGTATCTTAACATGTGTGGTATAAAAGGGAGGAGTTTTTTCATTAAAAGCTACATAGTAATATTCTATCGTTTTGAAGGCAGATATATTTTTTTTTGGTCAAGGACCATCTACTTGGTATTTTTTAATAGGTGGTTTGAATATTTTTTATATGAAATTTTGCAAGAATATCTATTATGAAGAGTTGCCAATTAAAAATTATTCTTGATCACCAAACAATAAATTAAATGAGAAAGAGAACTTTTTCTGTAATTATTTTGAAAGAAAAATTGTAACAACAAAATTAACTGTTAACAAGTATGACAGTTAAACAATAATGTACAAAAATATTTAGGTTAAGAACGTAAAGAGAAAAAATCATAAACACAACAGCACTCAAATGCCAATATGGATTGTAAAACTTAAAAAAAAAACATCAGCTTTAAATTTGGCGCATTATTGTTAGATACACAACAGGAAGTATTGCCAATTACTAATGTTACTAGTAACACAAGTGCAAGTGCAGGTTCAAAAAGGGGTCTCTTTTTTTATTTGTCAAAAAGATTCATCGATCTGTGATTCATTTCAAAAGTAACCATCAGAGTTTTTAAAAGTATTTGAAGTCGTTTACACGACAAGACTTCGTTGATCAGATACTTAAATAAT
>JAMCCL010000780.1:0-17024 GCA_024516035.1 Bactericera cockerelli
AATCTGATCGTTAGTAACACTGGTCGTGGTGTGGGATTTGTGTGGGTGGTCGTACAGGACATCCAGATATTTAGTTGTTACATCTCGCCAAATGTATCTATCAATATTTTTAAAACTTTTACAGAAAATATAAAAAGAGAGGTCCGATCCTCAGGCTATAACCACTATACAGTATGTTTCAGAAAAGGTGGCCACCCCCTTGTAACTTTTGAACGCGACGGAATTTTTCAACTCTGTAAAGTCCTAGGTATAGGAAGTGCCCTATGGCCCATCCTGTGGTCATATTTATTTTTGGCCCCGGTCGGCCCTTCCGGCTTTTAGGCCATATTTTTTTATTTTTCTCGCGAATTTTAAATGGAATGCTATATTTTTTATTCCTGTTAATTAAAGTCCAAGTTAGGCTGAGTATAATGAGCTTTTAAAATTTTCAAAAACCTTATCAGGGGCGGAGCTAGTAGGGTGCAAGTTTCAAAATTGTTACACCCTGTATTTCAGCGTTAGTTAGATTTTTTAGTACTTTTTTTATGTTCGTATGTTCAAAATATTGTTTTACACCATATGAAATCAAAAAAATATTCTTGTTAACTTCTAATCAGGGTCATAGTAAGGTTTTTGTAAAAGTCCTTTTTTTCTCACGTCAATTTTTCCGTAAATTAATGGTGTTCTCGAAATTGGCATTTTTAGAGGTGAAAGTCTGCAGTGACATATGTTTTTTATGCTTGAAATCGAAAGAAAACTTAACGGAGAAGCGATTAAAATCATAAAAAAAGCCATTTAACCTGCTAGTTTTTTCACGACAGTGTCCGGTAAAGTGGGTGAATTTCGTATTAGATTTTTTTTTGTTGAGGAAACCCAATTGGCATAGAAAATAAATAATACCTAATAAGGGAATAATACTTCAATTAACATAACTAAATGCGAAATTAAATGAAGATTATTTCTTCTAAATCAGTGCCGGATAATTTTTTTCTCTCTCTCTTTCTCTCTCTCTCTCTCTCTTCGCCTCTTTAAAATAATTGAATTGGTTTAATTTTCACCCTCAAGAGTTTGGTACTTGACCTGGTATTTTTTTCTCTTAAATTTCGAGATAATTAGATTTTTATTTAGAGACCTGGTATTCATTACTAGCAAAACCAGTATGATTTTTTTTAAATTTGGGTTTAATATCGCGTTTCAACTGCATGGTCATATCATAACGGGGGTGTTACATTCCATTCGCAAGAAACTCACCAACCTCCTAAACACATTTATCTCACCCAGCCTGGGTTAGGCTGGAATGCCAGCATCACGAAGTCTTCTCCTCGCTGGAAGTTGCTTAACTTCGGTGATCCTACAAGAATCGTTGCATTCAAAGCGCCATCGAACTGACTCCAGAATTATTGACAATGTGTTTTCTACAGATTTTACCAACTTACCAACTAAAATTGTCTCAAGAGGGGACCCCTAGGCCGACTTCAGAAGCAGCATTATCCGATAATTATTTTTGATACAACTTGAACTTTGAAAAGTGAAAAAAAGAAAAAGAGAGAGAGAAAAAAAAAATATCCGGTACTGATTTAGAAGAAAAAGTCGGCCTAGGGGTCCCCTCTTGAGACAATTTTAGTTGGTAAGTTGGTAAAATCTGTAGAAAACACATTGTCAATAATTCTGGAGTCAGTCCGATGGCGCTTTGAATGCAACGATTCTTGTAGGATCACCGAAGTTAAGCAACGTCCAGCGAGGAGAAGACTTCGTGATGCTGGCATTCCGGCCTAACCCAGGCTGGGTGAGATAAATGTGTTTAGGAGGTTGGTGAGTTTCTTGCGAATGGAATGTAACACCCCCGTTATGATATGACCATGCAGTTGAAACGCGATATTAAACCCAAATTTAAAAAAAAATCATACTGGTGTTGCTAGTAATGAATACCAGGTCTCTAAATAAAAATCTAATTATCTCGAAATTTAAGAGAAAAAAATACCAGGTCAAGTACCAAACTCTTGAGGGTGAAAATTAAACCAATTCAATTATTTTAAAGAGGCGAAGAGAGAGAGAGAGAGAGAGAGAGAAAGAGAGGGAAAAAAAATTATCCGGCACTGATTTAGAAGAAATAATCTTCATTTAATTTCGCATTTAGTTATGTTAATTGAAGTATTATTCCCTTATTAGGTATTATTTATTTTCTATGCCAATTGGGTTTCCTCAAAAAAAAAAATCCAATACGAAATTCACCCACTTTACCGGACACTGTCGTGAAAAAACTAGCAGGTTAAATGGCTTTTTTTATGATTTTAATCGCTTCTCCGTTAAGTTTTCTTTCGATTTCAAGCATAAAAAACATATGTCACTGCAGACTTTCACCTCTAAAAATGCCAATTTCGAGAACACCATTAATTTACGGAAAAATTGACGTGAGAAAAAAAGGACTTTTACAAAAACCTTACTATGACCCTGATTAGAAATAAACAAGAATATTTTTTTGATTTCATATGGTGTAAAACAATATTTTGAACCTACGAACATAAAAAAAGTACTAAAAAATCTAACTAACGCTGAAATACAGGGTGTAACAATTTTTAAACTTGCACCCTACTAGCTCCGCCCCTGATAAGGTTTTTGAAAATTTTAAAAGCTCATTATACTCAGCCTAACTTGGACTTTAATTAACAGGAATAAAAAATATAGCATTCCATTTAAAATTCGCGAGAAAAATGAAAAAATATGGCCTAAAAGCCGGAAGGGCCGACCGGGGCCAAAAATAAATATGACCACAGGATGGGCCATAGGGCACTTCCTATACCTAGGACTTTACAGAATTGAAAAATTCCGTCGCGTTCAAAAGTTACGAGGGGGTGGCCACCTTTTCTGAAACATACTGTATAATAGGTGGGGATATGAATGCCAAATCATTTCTGTGGGAATCAGCAGTGGAGGATGACAGAGGCAATGTGCTGGCGGAACTAATTTCAGAGCTAGGAATGATAGTACTAAATAAGGGGGACAAGCCAACATTTGTGAGGGGAAATAGTTCATCTATTATAGATGTTATCGAACCATCATTGCAAAAGAACTGAAAAAGCAAGGTTGGACAGTTCACGAGGAAATCCATTGTGTGGCTGAAGGTGGCTCTAACCGCAGAGTAGATATATGGTGCTACAAAACCGAAATGAACAAAGGCTTTATTCTAGACCCTACTGTACGAATAGAGACTTCTAAAGATCAAGCAGAATCTGTCAACACCGAAAAAAAAGCTATATATGAACCATGCACTCCATACTTCAAACATCAATATAACATCCAGGTTATATCTGTAATAGGTCTTCTAGTGGGTGCAAGAGGTACAATTCCAGTCTTCTTTGAAAGTTTTAGAAAAGATTTCAACCTTCCCAAATCGATGGTTAAAGACATCACAATTGCAGCCATTCGAGGTTCAAGTCGAATCATCCACAACCATCTATACAAACCTTGAATCATTCCAAGAAACAAAAAAGAAAAAAAAAATGTTAAAGTTTGTCAGTACTGTGTCTCACGGCAAGCATCACAGTGATGTCAGTCTGTAGTAAAATATATTTACTATCTCTCTCTCTCTCTCTTGCTCAAGAAATTTGGTTCGTAAAATTAAAGATTGGCAAGTATTAGATGACGAGAACATGAGTGATCATGAATATATTTTCTATGAGATTAAGAGAGAGAGAGATGGTCCGAATCAGACAGATCAGGTTGATGTACGAAATTTTAAGTGGAAATATAAGGTTAATAAGGACAACGAATTTATTAGCGAGTGTGAAAGGATCTTTGATGGAGTAGAAAATTATGATACGGAAAATTGTACAAAAATTCTACAAGAAATATGTGAGACTGTGTAGAAAGTGAGTAAAAAGAATAATAGGAGAAAACCAGTTTACTGGTGGAGTGAGTGTATATCAGAAAAAGGAAAGGATGTCATAAGCAGAAGAGGAAAATGGTAAGATCAAATAAGAGAAGGGATATTACAGAGGAAGAGAGAACAGAGATAAGGAAGAAGTATTATAAAATGAAAGAGGAACTAAGGTGGGAGATAAATAATGAGAAACGAAGAAAATGGATTGAGATTTGTAATGAGTTGAATAGAGATGTGTGGGGTAGAGGATATAAAATCGTATGTAAAAAGTTCAAGTTGTTTTCAAATATTAAATTAGATGCAGAAGAAAAAGTACAAGTAGCAGAAGAACTATTTCCACAAGACCAAGAAATAATTGGGCCAGAAAAATAGTAACAGAATGTGACATTCCTTTATTCACACTGGATGAGTTAGCTAAGGCTGTGTCAAGAAATAAGGCAAAAAAAGCTCCTGGGCCTGATGGGCTAGTTTCAGAAATTTTTAAAATTTTCTTCAAAGCGAAACCATATTTTTTCCTTGGAATTTTCAATAATGTTTTAAAAAAAGGGGATTTCCCGAGTATATGGAAAGAAGCTAATTTAGTTTTATTCCCAAAAGGTAAAAAAGATGAAAGAGAAAATATGAGTTTTAGGCCGATCTGTTTGTTAAATGTAATGGGAAAAATAATGGAGCAACTTATAAAAATTAGACTAGTAGAGGAAATAAAGCATAAAGGTGATCTTGCAGAGAACCAATATGGCTTCCGGGAGGGAAAAAGTACGATTGATGCAATGAAAGGAGTTATGTTATGTGCGGAAAATGCCAAAAAGGAAGGAAAGCTTTGTGCAATCACCCTACTTGATGTAAAAAATGCGTTCAACAGTATCCCGTGGAGAGGAATTGTAGAGGAATTAGAGAGAAGAGAAATATCGAATTACCTGATAAATATTTTGTTGAGTTATCTAGAAGACAGGCAGTTGATAATAGATGATAATCGAGAAAAATACGAAGAGAGAGCTAGAAATGTAAATCAAGAAAGAAATAGAGAGATAAGAGCACGAAACGAGGTGAGAGTGAGAGCAGATGAGGAGCAAAATAATGTGGGAGAGTCAGAAGTTAGAGTAAGTGAAGAAAGAGAGAGTAGAAACGGAGTAAGAACTAGAGAGCGAGACAGAGCTATAAGGGACATATCATCGGAGGAATATGAGGGGAACAGCGAAGAGGACAGTAGGAGGGGAATAATTAGGAGTGATAGGGTAAGAAAAATTAGGGGGAAAACTGTCATGGAGCTGTCCTGTGGGGTACCCCAAGGATCCGTCCTTGGCAGTCTTCTGTGGAATCTCTATTATGATCCACTTGTGAGATTAACACTACCATCATCGTCAAGAATAATAGCATATGCAGATGACGTTGCAGTTGTGACCACAGGAGAGAATAAAGAAGCTATAGAGAGAAATATTAATAAGGCAGTGAGTGAGATTATAAATTGGTTAAAATGTCACAAGTTACAAGTAGCCCCACACAAAACTGAGGTAGTGTTATTAATGTAAAAGAGTGTGCAGAGAGATAGAGGTTCAAGTAGAAGATCTGAGAGTAAAATCTAAGAAATCAGCGAAATACCTGGGAGTGCATTTTGAGCAAGGATTGAAGTTAGCAGTTCATGTAAAGAGTGCAGTAGAAAAGTCTGAGCGAATAGCGGCAAATCTGGGCCGACTTATGCCAAACATAAGTGGTCCAGATAATGAGAAAAGGAAAATTTTAGCGAGTGTAGTTTATTCAAGTTTACTGTATGGAGCGCCTGTATGGGGGAGTGTAATAAAGTGGAATAAGTATGTAAATTTATTAGAAAGAGTACAGAGGAAAGTTATGTTGAGAATGGCGAGAGCATATAGGACTTCATCTACACCAGCCTTACAAGTCCTTACAGGATCGCTACCTGTAGAGATGATGGTAGAGGAAAGAGTTAAATTGTATGAATTAAATCAAGACGAGAATTATAACGAGGAAGAGAGAAAGGAAAGAGAACGTGAAATAGAGAGTAATTTAGTAGAAAAATGGAAAGAGAAATGGAGAATGGAAGAAAAAAGAGGACAATGGACAAAAAGATTGATTAAGGATATAGAAAAGTGGAGGACTAGACAGCACGGGTCCCTCACTTATGAACTAAGTCAGTTCATAATAGGACACGGGAATTTTAATAATTATTTGTTTAGAATGAAGATAGTACGGTCAGAAGAATGTAGATATTGTAGTGAAAAGGATAGTCCCGAACATACATTATTCCAATGCCCAAGATTTGAGGAAGAGAGAAGAAAATACAGAGAGGATGGGGGGGGGGGGAAGAACTATGTGTAGAGAATATAGTGGATAAAATGTTAGAAAGTGAGAATAAGTGGTTGAGGATAGAGAGCTTAATTAGAGAGATTATGAGAGAGAAAGCAAGAGATGAGAGAATGAGAAATCAGAGCAGTCCCAAGGTGACGTTATCCCAAGGTGAGTCCAAGAGGCAGTGTATCTGAAGTAATGTTTAAGTAACGGTTCCGGATACACTGTCTATAAATGAGAGAGATAGGTTTTTTTTTAGTGGGTGGAAATCCTACTCCCTATGTTAACCGGGTGTCTTTAAAAGATTTTTCCCCTATCTCCCTCTTAAAAAAAAAAAAAAAAAAAAAAAAAAAAAAGGTACGTCAGTATGCCAATAGTAAAGGTTTAACAAAACTCAAATCTTACAAATAGAATATCTCTTCCATTGGCTCAGTGCAAGGTAAAGAGCCTAATACACTCGCACTGTTTCCCCGCTGAATGGCTAAGGATAAACTTTCAACCAGGAAACAACGCGAGCGTGGCTCTTTACTAATTTTTTTCAGAAGACCCCCGATTTTGTTTATAAAATCCACTGTCTCGGTTGCCCAGGGCCCAAGGGTCTCCACTGCAAGGGCAACAAAATAATTATTATGAAAACCTAGTATACCTAATTATTTTTATAATATTTTATATGTTAAAAACAGAGCTATGAAGCGGGGAAAAACCCCATCTCACATCAACCAGGCCTCCAAAGTTGTCCTCCCCCACAAGAAGATCCCTCAGATAGTAGGCCGCAAGTTTCCTCGTCACTTCCACTTTGGCCTCAGGCCGCAGATAATCATAGGAGACGAGGCGCGGCAGCCAGAAGTCTGGGGCCGCGTTGATAAGTGCGGCCCTTTGGAAGTTGTCGGTGCAGAAGGGCGCCACTGTGGTTGCTGGGGAAAAGGAATGAAAATGAACAGAAGTATATTTATTTTATAAGAGAGAACGTAAAAATATTTATTAAAAAAAAAAAATATTTTACAACTGGTGCCTAAACGGCACAGTATACATTTTTTTCTTTTCTTCTTCTTCTTCTTTCTTTTTCTTCTTCTCATGTTCTTTGATACAAGTGGTTGTGTATTATTTTGTGAGAGCCACGTATTACATTTGTGATAATATTCTCATATACTTCTGTATTTTGCAATAATCAATGCTTTTACTGCTTGCCTGGAATATTAGGAAGGTACTTACAAGAAATGAGAGATGGATAAATAAGTCATAGAGAACTCGTAAGGCCTCAAACCTGTCCCGTAGAATCGGCCATCTTTGTTAGTTTAACAAAGAGGAAATCAGAACAATAACAATTTTTTTTTTCTTAAATCTTAAAGTTCTGGGCTTAATAGCTATTTATGCTTTGCCCTCATTAGATTTAATATTATTAGTTGAAAATTTTGAAAGTAATAACGGTAGCCATATTGGATAGTTTCGTTATAGGTACCACCTCTGGTCGCTGCTTATATTCAGCGACTAAAATCAAGTGAAAATAATGAGGTTTTGGTAGGTTAAAATCAAAATAAGTAGGAAATATGCGAGACAATGTTGACATAACATTACCTACCTACCTGAAAATAGAATAAGAAATCACAAAAGCATTGCCATAGGCAATAACCCCGCCCATTAGTTAGGACTTATGTTTTTTATATTTCTATTATTTTTCATTTTTATTTTATATATTGTTTCCATTGTTTTCATTGTTAAAATAATTATTTGTATGTACAATTGTACATAATGTCCATTTATACCTAATAAAGCGTTCTATAATAATAATAATAATAATAATAATAATAAGTACCGCTCTCACCACCCTCACTCCGCCGTGGAGCGCATGAACCTACCCCGTTATCAAGGAGGTCGTGGCCTGGTCAATCTTAAAACTTTACACTCCAAACAAGTTGAAAAATTAAGAAAATATTTTGCAAATAAAACATCTAGATTTTTGGAACATGCAAAGAAAGCAGATGAGTATACACCTCTGAAATTATGTGACAACAATTTCCAGTTACCTATTGAAAATACCTCTAGTGATTTAATATCAAGCTGGGAAAGTGGAGCCCTCAAAGGAAAATATCCAAAACATCTCAATGGTGAACATGTTGATAAAAAATTATCTACTCTCTATTTGACCAGAGGTTATTTGTTCTCTGAGACCGAAGGATTCATCAATGCCATACAAGACCAGACCATAAAAACTCGAAATTACATCAAACATATAATGAAAATTAATATCAATGATATGTGTCGACTTTGTGGAAAAATCACTGAATCCATCCAGCACCTATCTTCAGGATGTTCCATGTTGGCTGCCACTGAGTACACCGCCCGACACGACCTTGTGGCGAAGATCTTCCATCAAGCTTTGAAACACCTACTTTTCCAAAGCAAAAAGAAAATTCCGTATTTTAAGTATAAACCCCAGCGAATAATTGAAAATAAAAATGTTAAAATCTACTGGAATCAGCCCATCATGACAGATACTCGCACTCTCCACAATAAACCTGATATTCTTGTCATGAAGAAAAGTGAAAAACAAGCGTTCATCCTTGATGTTACAATTCCTTTAGATGAAAACCTACATACTGCTTACATGGAGAAAAAGAGGAAGTACGAAGACCTTAAGTTCAAACTGGCCCGAATCCACAACTTGAGCTCCGTACTAATAATACCTATTGTAATAAGTTCCAACGGATTGGTGCACAAGAACTGTAAATCCCAACTAGAACAGTGTGGCCTTAAAAACATTGAATACCTGATCGAAACATCACAGAAGTCCGTCATTCTCTCCACAACATCTATCATCCGTAAATGCCTCAATATTAATTAATTTATGTACATATTGTTTTTAAAACCTATGTATGTATGTATACCTCAAATAAATGAGTGAAATCTTTAAAAAAAATAATAATGAAAAAATGATAAAAATGAACTTCAAACCATGCTAGAGACAACCTGTATCTTCAACAATGATATCCATATGAAATTTGGAATTGAAAAATGTGCTACACTAGAGGTAAAAAGAGGAAAAATTCACACCCAAAATAATATCAACCTTACAACAACACCAATGACTCTGCCATCACTTAATCAAAATCCAAATACCGTATACAAATATCTTGGTGTAAAACAATCCCTAGTATTTGGAAAAACTGAAATAAAAGAATACCTCATCAACATGTACACCATGAGAGTGAAGAAAATTTTATCCACAAGTCTTAATGGTCTAAATAAAATCAAAGGTATTAATACTTGGTGCATACCTATACTCACTTACTCGTTTGGTGTTATACCGTGGACCAAAACTGATCTTCAAGACTTAGACAGAAAAACAAGAGTGTTAATGACTGAATTCAGAATTCACCATCCCAAAGCTTGCACTGAGCGCTTATACCTACCACGAAAAAATGGAGGTCGAGCCCTTATTAACCTTGAAAGACAAGCAAACAAGGAAGTGAAGAATCTCAAGAACTATTTCTTCCAGAAGAAAGGTGATTCAATATTACACAGAGATGTCATTGACAGTGATGCTAACTACTCTGCACTAAATATGAAGAATGAAGAATTACCTGTACAAACACATTCACATAAAGACCTGGAAGAAAAATGGCAAAGTAAGATCATACATGGAAGATACAAAAAGGCACTAGATGAAAGTCATGTAAGCTCAAACAATTGGTTGCAAAAACAAAGTTCCATCTACTGTGAGACTGAGGGATTCATCATGGCCATTCAAGATCAAGTGATTAAGACAAAGAACTATATAAAGTACATTGAAAAACTTGATATTTCAAATGATTCATGCCGTGTATGCCATCAATCGTCTGAAACCATACAACATATTACAGCTGCTTGTCCTGCACTAGCACAAACCGAGTACCTCTACCGCCATAATCTGTCAGCTAAAATTGTCCATCAGTACCTAGCAAACAAACTTGAGCTAGTGAAAAATAATCAGCCTCATTTCAAATATGATCCTGAACCCATTCTAGAAAATGAGAAGTTCAAGCTATATTGGGACACAACAATAGTAACCGACAGACGCCTTCCTCATAACCGTCCTGATATTGTTTTGATAGACAAGAAAGATAAATGGGTAAAACTCATTGATATTGCCCACCCTAATGACCACAACCTAGTTACATCCATGAGTGAAAAAATACGGAAATATCAAGATCTGGGCATTGAAATCAAAGACATGTGGACCATGAAGACTGTTGACATCATCCCTATCATTGTCTCAACCAATGGACTGATTCATCCCTCAATGTATTACCACTGCAAGAAGATTGAACTTCCATCTTTCATCCTATCGAAGATTCAGAAGAATGTCCTCCTTGAAACATGCAGAATTGTGAGAAAAGTTTTAAGCTTCTGAAGATTCACTCCTCCTCCAACCTCAACCTGATATTTATCTATAAGCCCATGGATAGAATACTTTGTACCATTTAAATAAATGAGAAAAACTTTCATAATAACAAAATTGAGGCAGTTAATAGCCTAGCAGTACCAGTTATTGATTACACATTTGCGATTATTAATTGGACTCAAGAAGAAATACGCAAGTTCGATACCCAGACAAGAAAACTGCTGAATAGTCATCATATATTACATCCCAGGTCAAATGTACTCAGAATTTACTTGCCTAGGTGTGATGGTGGAAGAGGATTGAGAAATGTTGAGAACAGCTACAAAATATCAATCCTAAGATTTGCAAAATACATTGAAGAGAAAAGTAAAAGAGATGATTTGATAAAAAATATTCACAATTACATGACCAACAACAACACTCTGAATGTTCTAAAACAAGCTGAAAAAATCCAACAAAATTTAAACATTGAACCTTATGTTGGCATAACTTCATCATGTAACTACCTATCAAAATACAGAAATCATGTTAAAAATAAAATGAATAAAAAATCAGAAGAAGAATGGAAAAATAAACCTTTACATGACCAGTTTATTAGACACATTGAAAATAATCCCAACATCGATAGACAAAAAACATTTGACTGGATTAAATTGGGAAAATTGAAACCTGAAACTGAAGCATACATCATATCAGCCCAGGATCAATCACTAAGAACAAAATATTATGACAAACACATTTTAAAAATAACGAATGATGATCGCTGTAGGCTATGTAAATCTCAACCCGAACACATCACACATATTGTAAGTGGTTGCGAAATATTAGCCAAACATGAATACCTGATTCGTCATAATAAGGTCTGCACTTATATACATTTCAACATCTGTAAACATTACGATGTACCTGGCATCCCTGATAAATGGTACAAGCATCAACCCGAACCGGTCACGAAATGTGAAGGAGTAGTTATTCTATATGATCTACAAATAAGAACAGATAGAACCATCAACTGTAATAAACCGGACATAGTTATTAAAAACGAAAAAGAAAAGACATGTTTAGTAATTGACGTAGCTGTACCTGCCGACAACAATGTGGTTAAAAAAGAAGCGGAAAAAAATACTAAAATACAAGGACATCTCAATAGAAATTCAAAGAACGTGGGGAATGAGGTGCACTGTAATTCCAGTAATCATTGGAGCTCTTGGTTACGTGCCATTATCATTGGAGGAAAATCTGAAGAAGATCCCTGGAATTTTCAACCTGTCCGAAGTTCAATCCTGTGTCATTCTGGGGACGGCGCATATCCTGCGAAAGTTTGGAGTTTGAATTTGAATGCAGTCTTACATGTTAACGTCTAAGGAATATGGTTTATTCCAGATGTTAATGTATCTTATGTACGGATAAAAAATATATATCTTGATTTGTGTGCCATAATAATAATAATACCTCCTTCGTCGAAGGTGACCCCCATGATGACAGGAACCCCACTGTCATTCAGGGCCAGGGGGTGCCGGGGCAGGAAGCTGAGGGGGGTGCTGGGGGGCTCCACTGTGGGGAGGAAGGAGCCTGTTGGGATCTCTTCGAAGGGCTGAAAGCCAACCGATAAAAAAATATTGATATTTTTTGTGATGAAAAAAAAAGTTTCTTATTTTAACTTTTTGGGTGTTATTTTAGAGAAATATACCAATACTAACTTTATGGGTGCAAAAAGGGGGAAATGAATACACATTTTTGTTACACTTATATTGACTTAAGTTTGTATCTTATGTATTGTTGTGTTTAAATGGAGAAATGTAATTCCTAACGCGAACTTATGATCCCAATTTTGTCTATTAATTTCGCCCTTACTTCGTAGTACATATTTCTATTTTTTCCCCTTTTTTTGGTAAAAAGTCATATCTCTTTAAAAATAATCAACATGTTTTTGTTTTTGCTGTACACATCAAGCGACCATAATTTACAAAATATGAAAATTTAGAAACTATCCTTAACAAACGAACACAATTCAGAAAATAAATTGAAATTCTACAAATCTATATTCGCAAATTCGATATAAAAAAATCAACTCACGAAGTATTTATCCACAGCCTCAACGAAGGTTAGCACCGGAACCTTCTGAAGACATCCCAGCAGATCCTCACCAGCCTTATCCGGGCAGCCTACTCGGGTGGCTAGTTGGTTGGACCGGTCTGCTGCCACGGTCTGAGGTAGCAGGAACTTAGGACTAACGCTGGCGCCACTCTGCAGGATAGCTCGGTGGAAGAGACCTGGAATTGGTTGGGTGGAAGATCTCACAGTGTGAGAATCCTGCCGTTAAAGTCATAAAAAATAGTGGTGTTGAGAGATGCTCAAAGCATTTTCCACCTCCTAACCCTCAGAGTTTTATTATTATGTGGTCACAAACTCAAAATAATGAGGAAAAAATAATAGAGTATAGTAGTGCTTTATTTAGACTGTCGTCTCGAGACAGGAAGTCCCATTACGCTAACAGTTTAATTTAAAAAAATAATGCACTTGGTGGGGTTCGAACCAACGGATCCCTGGGTTACCAGACTAGCGCGTTAACCACTTGACTACCAGTGCTTACCCTGGGACAGGGGCGACACCAGATGTAGGTTCACCGCAGTTGCGCCTGCGCTCTCCCCATATATCGTCACCGAGGCTGGGTCTCCCCTGAAGTGGCGGATGTTCTGCTTCACCCACTGGAGAGCCAACACCTGGTCCTTCAGCCCGAAGTTGCCTGGGATCTGCTCCGATTGAAAAGAGAGGAAACCTGTAATAAAATTACCTATTTATTATAAGGGTTGGGTGGAAGAGATTGCCACAGGCAATAACCCCGCCCTTTAGGTAGGACATTATTGTTATTTTCTTTTCTTTTTTACTTATTAATTTTGTCATTTGTTTGTTTTTTTTTTTTTCTTTCTTTCTTTCTTTTCTTAATTTTATACTGTTGCCTGTTTGTCCTCCTAATAAAGCTTAAAAAAAAAAAAAAGGAAATGACTCATGGAACAAATGCCGACTCCAAGTAGGTTTGGGAAAAGGCAAAGTGAAAGAAGAAGAAGATTATAGGACGAAGTTCGGTGGAACAGAAAGCCACAGGCTTTAACCTCGCCCCTTGGTTCACTACATATTCTATTGTGTTTCTTTTTTTTTTCATGTTATATTTTGTTGAATGTATCATGTAGTTGACCAATAAAGTGTTAAATAATAGTAATTATGACATAGATACTATATTATATTTTTTATTGATTAAATATTTAAGTACTAGCGCGCGATTAGCTCAGTGGTTAGTACTCGCTTACCTACTTACCCTCTACTCTGTCAATGTTTTTTTTTATATTGTATATCTTATATTTATGTATTGTATTGACGATTGACAATGTCCACTTGTGGACCATAAGGTCTATAAACACTAATAAAATAAAATAAAGCTCTTTTCCCAAAATAAGGTAAGATCTTTTCTCATTCTCAACCTTCCCTTATCAATGATAATAATAATAAAAATCATATCTCACCGAACACTCCCAGTCGATACTGCACGCTCACCAGAACCACATTGTGGTCCATGAAGTACTCAGGGCCGTAGGAGAGGGGGGAGGCTGAGCCCTCCCTGAAACCCCCCCCAGGAAACCACACGATAACGGGTAAGTGATCAGAACTGTTTTGCTGAAGAAGAATACGATATACTGTTGATGAAGGGTTGGGTGGAAGAGATTGCCATAGGCAATAACCCCGCCCTTTAGTTAGGACATATGTTTATAATATATATTTTTCTATTCTTTTTATTGTATAAGCTTGTCTTTGGGAAATGTGGGATTGATATCATGACACACGGACATATAGAGCACACTAAAACCCTTCCTCTTACACCTCACATTTATGACCCCGAAACCCTATGACATTACTTCGGTGTCTTGAATGCTGGCTCTCTGCTCTCACAGGACCATGCTCCCATCATTTTTTTTTTTTTTTTTTTTTTACATTTTATTTTAAGTTAAAAGTTATCATATTATTATTTGTGTTGATCACTTTCTTGATGTCACAAGTACTCAAATTTGCTTTACTAAATTCACGCTGAAACCCGGACTTGAACCACTTATCGATCAAGCTACTGAGGTCGGTTATTTTTAGGTTTTCTTTGAACATCAGATATATTTCTTTCTATTTTTTTTATTTTTTATTTTTTTTATTTTTTTATGATATTTATTCACAGAGGAGACTTAACAATCAGAGTCCTTGCTCCTTTCTATTTTTTTAAAATACAAAATATTATACCAGCTTGTCTAAAAATATAACCTACCTTCGGTGAGTAGACATTCAGGTAGAGACAGTCCTCCTGACCAATGACCTGATCCTGCTGTCCTGGACTATCCTGGACACACATGGGGGGGACTCTGGTGGCCTTCCTCACACCTGTCCAGGTATCGTGGGGGATAGGCGCCTGGAAGTTAAAATCATCATAACTTGACAAATATTTACTTCACACTATGTAGTCATCGTGGCAGAGTGAGTTAGCGCACTAGGCATTGCACGCATGGTGACCTGGGTTCAATTCCCAGTGGGGCAGGAATTTTTCTGCTTTGTACTTGGATGTTCGGGGTCCACTCATACCTCGTGAGGAAAAATGAGTAGTTACTTGTATGAGTAACGACCAGTGGCGGCATTACCAGAGTAAAAAGAAATTAATGTAATAGAATTCGAAAAGTACAGGAGGCTCTTAGTAATGCTGCGCTACCCACAAAAATTGTGAAGAGGCCTTGTGCTTCACCACAGATAAAATCATACATACATATATGTACATTATAGAAGTCACCGTGGCAGAGTGAGTTAGCGCGCTAGGCATTGCACGCACGGTGACCTGGGTTCGATTCCCAGCGGGGCAGGATTTTTTCTGCTCTGTTCTTGGGTGTTCGGGGTCCACTCATACCTCGTGAGGAAAAATGAGTAGCTGCTTTAATGTGAGCAGCGACCAGTGGCGGAATTATAGGCAAAAATAGGATATTGGGATATTAATGATATGGAAAAGTCCTATAATTCTGCGCTACCCACTACAATTGTGATATAATAACACAAAGAAACACATTTATTTATTTTATTTATTTATTTATATATGTACATTATACATATTATTATTCCTATTATAGATGAAATAGAAAGAAGACGACCAAGAGGCAGGCCAAGAGTTAGATGGGCAGATGATATTCAGAAAGATGCATGTGAAGCCAATATCAATCTCAATAGCTATGACGACAGAATCTAATGGAAGAGGCAAATTGGTCAGGCAATGGACTGACTTTGGTTTGATAAGCCCCGCTAGTAACAAAGTAAGTATTATTTATTATTCCCAGTAGGCATATTTTTTTTTTTTTCATATACTGTCTAAAACGCACTGTTTGTTATAGTGCAATTATATAGACAATTTACAATAGTATACATCTACTTCCTACATCTATAATTGAAATTAATATAAAAAAGTACTTAAATTAAGACCCTATAATAGAAGTACAAGTTTCTGTGTACCTCTCCGGTAACATTGCTAGGTCCAGGGCTCGAGAATGTCTGTTAAAATATTGAAAATATGGAAGTGTTTTTATAGTTCTACCCCTCTTCGCAGACAGCTGGAAAAATTCTATTGCCAATACTGTAAAAAATTGAAATTCTTACAGTACAGTTTGAGACAAAATTATAGGACGTTTCCATATCTTTATTATACCAATAACTTATTTTTGCCTAATATTCGGCCACTGGTCGTTGCTAACATTGAAGCAGCTACTCATTTTTCCTCACGAGGTATGATTGGACCAAATTATGATATAAGATTACAACGATTGTGGAAAGTCTAATTTATCTTCCATTATCCTCGTTGTATCTTAGGAAGAGTTGGGCGGAAGAGATTGCCACAGGCAATAACCCCGCCCTTTAGGTAGGACATTAACTTCATTCTCTTTTTTTTTCCTGTATCTTTGCTTAATCTTATTCTTTTTCTTTATAATTTCATTCTATTTTACTATATGTATATATTTTTGTTCTACCTAATAAAGCTTACTATAATAATAATATCTTACTTTATAAGTTGCCCTCATTTCACGAAATCATTCAAAAACTCACCTTGAATCTCAAATCTCCCACAGGGGGCGCTGCATAAGGTATGCCGAGGTAAGCAGCGAAGTCCAGACCGTCCCGGGACCTCATTATCGTGCCCTTAACCCATCCCTGGGCTGTTCGCACAGGGGCAGGTGACCTGAACCCATCACACCACCCTTCACCAGTGATGAGGCCCAGCAGAACAATAATGTGACACCTCAACATGGGACTCAACTAGTGTTTGAAAAATTGACCAACTTCACTACTTTTGGTCTTAGGTTTGGTTTGGTTTGATGGACTTATATCAGTCGAATATTGCACAGATTGCACTATCGGATTAAAATATGGACTAACTGCGGAATCTTAAGTTATGCTACGACAACAAAAAAC